>JACXGM010016551.1:0-20247 GCA_016801145.1 Umbra pygmaea | reverse complement strand
AGCCCGCACGACAGTTCACCACGTCCTCTGACTGGTCTTGAACCCGCGGCCTTCTGCTCCGCAACACACATTACAGCCCTGCTTGACAACGTACCAACCGAGTGAGCTATACAAAAGGTACTAATTGTATAGCTCTTCGGCGACATTTCAAGCTAGCTGTGGAGTGAGCTTCACGGTAGGATGTTAACTCCGTTACACAGGCAAGCACACACACAGACAGCACGCATGCACGCACCAATTAAACAGATCAGAACTTTACACACAGGCAAACATCGCTTGGGTAACGCAGGAAAGCGCGTTCCTAAAGTCTAGTAAAGTAGTGTAGTTACCGATATTTTTATGTAATGCGTTACTTTACTTCGTTACCCAAAAAAGTAATATCGTTACTGTAATCCGTTACTTTGTAACTCGTTACCCCCAACACTGATTTCAGATTAACAGTTAAATCATTACTTGAAGGTCCAGTTCCAAAAGGTTTTAAGGTTATTATCAGAGTTAAGTCTATGGTATTCTTATGGATTTCAGGGTAAGTTTCAGGTTAGGGTTTAGGGAACGTTTTATTTGCCCTGTATAAGCAGCATGAATTACATGTGTGTCTGTCAAGGCCAGGTGTGAGCAGACGTACTACTGTATTTGTACTGAATCACTCTGAGCTGTGTTGTCATTACGATGGTGCACAGCGCAGTCCCGCCCACATTTGTGCAGAACACAGCTTCCCTCCTGTTTACACGAGCACGAATACATCCCACGCACACATGCTGCAGTGCATTCCCCTTCAATGCTGCTCCCATTCTAACGTGCTTTGGATTTGTTTCCATTCAGTGATCTTGAGTTGAATGAGCAGCTGCTAGACCTCAACACCCTCCCCCTAGAGGATGTTGGATTTACAGTGCATCAGTGTTCCACACCCATCAGTGTGCGGTAGCTGTGCAGTCGGGGGCATGAGGCATGTCGCCCTTATAAGACGTTGTGCCCTCCTGCCATTGGTGCAGCCACCACCTCTTACTGTATATAACTGACACACAGAGGCCTAATATTTGTGACCTTGGATATAGTGTATTTGCTGTCCGGTTTGTTTTGGTGGCTCTCAGATATGTGTGATGGAATACTTAACTTATACTAGAGTAGTATCAATGAATTGTCCTAACTGCAGGGGGACCAGGTAGAAAGAGAGAGAAGCTCTTGTTCATCTGGCGTGACAATCACGCTTTCAGCATCAACCTCACGCTCTCACGCACATGCAAGAAATGTCACGCCAAAATCAAACTTTCTCCCCTTTTAATCCGTTAATTTGCAATTGATGACTAGACCACAGCGTATTAATTACAGGAGAGGAGGCCCACAGCTGTAACATCTGCCTAAAACGTTCTCACAGCATGATTCTCTGAGCGTTGATTCGCTGAAAACCTTGCACCTGATATGTCAGTTGCGTGTGGAAAGTTCAGAAAGTTAGGTTCGGAGTCGGAGCCCACTGATGCCAGGGTTGCCAACTGTCACATGTCTGGCGTGACTCTCACGCTTTCAGAATTAAAAAATAAGCGTTTCCACACTGAAATTTTACCGAGTCTCACACCAGCCAAACTCCCAAAGTTGGCAACCCTGGTTCAGGCGTTTCTGTTTCGGATTACACTTGAAATACCACAAGGTCCAGTATTCAATGCAAACTTTGCACCTGCACCCTGCGAGTCACTTCGGTGATGCTAAATCTTGCGTAAGCTAGTAAGCTACTAGCTAGTAATTATTCAAATAAACTTTTAACATTTACATCTGGTTAGTCCGAGAGCTATATGCCCTATGCTTCAGTAGGTATAGATTTAACCATAATCTGTCAACGATACATTTCGAAATGAAGTTGAAATTATCAAACAATTGCACAAACGAGACATGCTAGCTAGCTTAGCACTTGGCCTATTAGCTATCAATACACTAACTAATAAAATTGACAACGAGTCACAATAATCATCTAATATGAGATATAATATGCCCTATCTTGCTTCAGCACTGTACAGATTTAACGATAATCAGTCACCGATACATTTCGAAATGAAGTTGAAATGATCACACAATATGCACAAATGAGACTAAATCGGTTATCATTGACTTCCACTAGGTAGCAAATTTCACGGCTTTTCTCTTGATACTTTCAATAAATACTTCTCATTAAGTACAGTTGTGGATGTACTATATTCTGTCAACCTTTATTTGTGACGTCACTGGAAGAAAATGCTAAAATTTACGGTGGGCGATTTGGGAACTTCAGAACGCACTGAGAAGGTGTTTGTAGTGACTATGATGTCGGAAAAATGACCAGCACAAACTTCTGAAGTTTTTAGGGGTCTGGAGTGTCCCTTTAAGGAACTGACAAAATTATCTTCTCCACCCCATTTTCAGCAGGTCACACAGCCATGTTATAATTCCTGCCTACATGCAAAATCTAAAGCAGAAAAGCACCAGACCAACTGTACAGATGTTTATAATTTTTTTGTAACTCTTATGTAAATGGATTGTTTTAAAAAACAAATAATGCAACGATATATCTATTTGTATACGATGGCTTCGAAGGAGCCTCTGGTAAACTTGGCACTTTTGTATTGTTTAGTGTGTTACTTTTACGTTTGATTCTATTTTACTTTACTCAGCTTTCCTCAGGCATTAAGTTTTACAGCCGGGATTATATTTTGGAATTCGAAACACAGAGTGCTCACCATCCAGCAGACTTACCTATATTCCCAGAAGCATCAGAACAATGGGGCTGCCGACAATCCGGTGCTGTGTGAGAGTACACAGCATGACTCCTAGGAAAGAAGTGACGTCGGCGAAGAGCAGGAGTTGCTCTTTCAATTAAGATGCCATGCTGAACATCTGCCATCACGTAAATCATTGTAGTATCCTTTGATTTTCTGAAACATGGCTTATTAATCAAGATGGAATACATGCAGCTGCCGGGTTGCAAACTTCATTCAGCTTACATAGTGAAATTTTGTTGAGAATGAAGCGGGTGACGTTTGCTCATTTACTAAGACGTTGTGGTGTAATGTGAACAGCGTAACTCGGCTTGGTAATGCTTGCTCATCCAATGAGGATAACCACGCAATAACTTTTCTTCAAAAAACAATTTTGGGGTATTTATGTATTATTTTTATGGACAGTAGGAAGCAAAGACTAGACAGGTATGTAGAGCGTAAAATATAGCAAGGGCACAGACATTCGACCTAGCCAGGACTCCACCATCCCCAGGGGACATGCATGGTCAGGTGTCAGGAGCTTAGGTCACTACACCAACCACGGAACATACCTGACAATTCAAGTTTGACCCTACTAACGACCAACAGAGTTCACTGGGGTTACTTACTTTAATATCTGTACAGATGCTGACATTAATGCAGCTCTAAAGGAATTACCGGTACACTGTACACTCCGTTATCCTGAACCTGTTCATCCACAGGCAAGCTACCACATAACACATTAGTCCACTGTTAGATGGCATTTTGGGATGCCTTAAAAGGCACTACCATGCCCCCATTTTGGGAAATCAGACCTTAATTTCATCCTAATAATTCTGAATTAAAAACAAAGACTAAAGTTGAAAACATCGCTAATAAAAATCATTCAGTGGTGGAAAAACCAATCAGAAGCCAATGCTCCTGGACAGTTTTAATTTACATTTACATTTAACGTCTTAATCATTTAGCAGACGCTCTTAATCACATGGACTGGAGTGTGTTCAAGTTTGCCGCGAAAGGTAAGGCGAGTGAATTTTCTAACTATTTCACTAGTGTAAAATGCAAAGAAAAGGTGGAGGGCTACTTCATTGGGTCGGAGACAGGAGGATGTGGTAGTGGTTAGACACAATTCGGAGACTACAAAAACAAATCCAGTCACTTATGACCACTAATGCCTCGCTACCTGATGAACTGAACTTCTCTCTCACTTTGAGAGTCTGAACCACCTACGGTTATGTATAGGGAGAGCGAGGGCTTCATCCCGAAGGTCACAACAGAGGATGTGTGTAAGTGCTTGAAACATTAACCGCTGCAAGGCTGCTGGCCCCGTTGACATCCAGCCAGATCCTCAGGGCTTGTGCAGATCAGTTAGCGGGAGTGTTCACTGACATCTTAAAACTCTCCTTTGTCCAGGCCATTATTCTACTCTGCATCAATAAATCCACCATCATCCTTGTCCACAAGAAAGCAAAGGTGAAGGAGCTGAATCACTCCTGTCCCTGAATCACTCCTGTCCCTTAGCTCTCATTTCGTCATTGTGAAATGCTTTGAGATGCCAGTGAAAGGTCACTTTGTCTATTCACTTCCTGACACACTGGACCCTCTTCAATTCGCCTGCCGCCCTGACAGAGGCACAAATGAATCACGAGGCACAAGGCTGTGTACTCAGCCCTCCTCCTGTAGTCCCTGTATAGCCACAACTGTGTGGCCACACACAGTTTTATCTCCAACACGTTAACTGTAGACACAACGGTATTAGGGCTCATCCCCCCAAAAAACGCTGAGTCGGGCAACAGAGCACATGTTAGTACACCGACTGCATGCTGTCATGTAAATGACCTTTAAAAAAATAAACACTAACTGATTGTAGACAACAGACGAACATGGATGAGCACACCAATCCTAATGAATGGAGACACTGTCTGTCACAACGTCATGGTGTTCTTGTGGTTGGAGAGATGGAGAACAGATGCAAGGAGGAGTGTTCAAGATGTTAAATGATCACCAAACATGCGGAAGCCCATCATATTGAGGTTGCTGACAAACATGAGCATTAGAGCTGCACAACGTATATATATAAAGCTTACTATGCTCTATCGCGGCATAGACACGGTTGTTAAATATACAGAGTGTACGCCTGGCTCACAATACAGTATACTTTCCGTAGACACTTAGTGGTGAAGGCACAAACAGAAAAGCTTATTTTCAATGTCCGTCAGCTCCATAAAACAAATGATAGTACAGGGCTCCTCACGTTCAGCAAACCTTCATAAAACAGGAGGTAGACCTCACAATAACGCGCGCCAACCTTCTGGAACACTGAGGCTGAATCACAATATGCATACTACATACTACATACTAAAAGTACGTACTATGCAGGTAGTGGTAAAGTATGTACTATTAAGTATATATAGGCGAGTATGCTAGCATGGGGACATACTAACGCGTCATAAGTCCGCCATCCACCATCATTTGGCACAACCTGTTCGCATTTCATTTAAACTTTATTTAATATTGGTACAATAACAAAAAACTCATGCAATGATACGTTTATTATTACCTAACTTTCGGATACATTTAAACACTGCCAAAGAAGGACCGGCTTCGGGAAACCCCTCCTATTCTTCAGGGATGTTGTTTTATAGATATTGTTAATATATGAAACCATAAAATATTTCAACATTACTGTCTTTATTTTTTATCTTTTGTTTCTTTCTATTTTGCCTTGATATTATTGGCTAACTGACCCTTCGCTAAGCCCCACCCTCCTTAGTTACTGTTGCTACTTATGACAAGCTTTCATGCCTGGCACGTCTACTACAGTATGGATGCATCGGTGTCAGACATTCTTTAGGAGAAAATTTGTAATTTTTGGCGAACAGGTGAAATATCTGAGAGAGCAAGACAAAAGGGACTGCAGTATGCATTCGAGGAATATATCCGCGACATAATATGCAACCGATTATAGAATAATTTCAACAAAAATGAAAGGCATTTGAGGTCACATCACCTACGTAATTAAAACCAAGGTAGTAAAAATCGCATTGATTTGAGTGAGCCATTATGGCAGATATTTTATTACATGACTTCAAGTCCAAACATTTACCCCCCCAGTGTAGCGGATGGCCTTCTGAGATCTACTCGCCAACCTGAAAATCTAATCACATTGTAAAATGTATATATTTTTGTTATGTATTGATAATTTTCTAATTAGTCACTAAGGATTAGTTTGACTAAGGAATAGTCACTCAGAACTCATGATGTTTTTGTTGTCTCTTCCCATAGTCTTTGGGCCAGTATTAATTGCAAAAACTGAACCTCTTCTGTGGATAATATTAATTTCCTAATGATCCTTTCTCCTTGAATTAAGCAGCAAAGGTTAAGTGATGATGTGCAGATACTAGTCCTACTGGCCCATTTTGTTGTGAACTAATATGCAAGACTAGTCTTACATGTCACTGTTTATAACACAGAGCATTCTTCCTTTGCAGGGACGCTTGTTTGATTTCAACATTACTGATGAGGTGGGTTGCATGACATATTACCTAGTTAGTGGGGACCAGTAATTAGAGGGATTTAGCTGTAATCACCCAAAGATTTAGCACCCAAAAATCTATTGTTACCTGCACATTGATGCTATGGATTGACTTCCTATTAACATAGTTTCCTTCATTGACTGAAGGAGCTTTAATAAAAATGTGGATTACATCAATGCACACAACCACATTTGGGAACCCTGAAATTGGAATTTATACAATGACAAACATTTTTGAATAATTGTGGCATTACACAGTATATGGATAGATTCCATAGTGACTACAATCGTCTCTCATTAAATATCATAGAAAGGACAAACCTGCCACTCTGTGGAATTCCTCTTTAATAACTGTCACTGGTATAGTTTTGGCCAGGGAACTGCACAAAACTGTGTAGGAACTGTTTGAGTGCAAGACATATGTTACTGTACAAACAGCCCTACATACAGTTGCATTTCACATGCTCTGCATCGCCTGTGCAAAAAACTACCCATCGCAAAAAATAAAGAGCAATTATGCACAAAATGTGCTCTGTGTTAAGCGCTGATCCGCGATGTGTCACATTTGATCTGTGGTTTTAAAATATTTGTTAAATAAAGTAACGAATCTTGTGTAAAACGGTAATGCTCCCGCAAATGTTCATTTGGATACGAATTGCACATCGATGTCTTATCACCCTCTCGCGGCGGATAATATTTTGTATTATCTGTGCTTCAACATCCACTTCTGTCATCTTCAAAAGGGCACGCCATGCACCGTCACCTCTCCGAAACCCTCGAAGCAGGTTATGTTCAGAGAGTGAGTTGCTATGGCAACTTACATACCCTGAAAGTTACCTCCGTTTTTGGAACCGAAAGCTGAGGTTATCCGCTTACTTACCCTAAAACTTACCTGGTTATGTCATATAACCTGCTTTCTGGAATACCTCCCTGACCACTTCGAAATGATAACATTCTCCCGCTTATATTTTTAGCGCGCCAGGCTACTGCTAACACGTCGTGGGTCTCATGCTGCATTCCAGACACAATTTTTAGCCCGTTAGATACCACTTCAAGTCGCAACTTACTACTTGGTAGCGTTCCAGGCAAAAGTCACGACAACAATAACCGACCAATCACATCCATGCGACCAATGCCTAACGACGACGTTGACATTAACTAGTGCTAGCTAATACTAACAATTTCTAGTCGGCAACCTATTTTGGGCTTCATTTAATAAAAACATAACCTGTAGTAGTCCACAATTGTATGTGTATTGTTTTGATTACAATGTGCAGAATTACTTTTTTATGTCTATTCATTTCTACTTCGAACCGTTAACCACCGGCATCTGCACAGCATCAACTGGGGGCCTCATTTGTTGTTTGTTTGTGTGACGTCAAAAACTGTAACTGGGAGTACAACGATCTGGTACGAGTTCACGAGTAGTTAGTTACGGGTTCGACTGCCGTTCCAGGGCACTTTCATGGGTAGAAGGTTGTGAAAACACGAGTTACGGGTTGCCTCGAATGCACCATAATATACGCCTTGGACCTGGCAAAAGCCAGAGATGCAAATAAAGACTACACAGTAGTAAACACGTAGGACAGCAAATAAGTGACTACTGTTAATGACCCGTTTAAGTTTGCATACAAACCTTTTTCTTGGAGATCTCTGGCAACATCTCCCAGATGTTTCCTCCTTACAACTAACACTGGGAGAGCCGCGATCGGATTGGGGTACTCACAGAACCGTCATTATTTCCAAGCAATACTGTGCTGAGTTAGCTAGCTAGCTAACATTAGCGTGTTCTTACTTTGGAGCAAAAATAGGTGTTTTTGTTAATCTTGTCGACATTTAGTTGTGAATGGGGAAGGGAAAAAATTCCACCACCCGTCCAAACTTTTAGGATACCGGGTATCAGATTTGCACTATCCATATGCACAACGCTTCGGCATGTTTCCCTTGCTCGAAAGCTTGACAGACCTCCCGCGCTTAGTTACGGTTGCTAAACAACGATTGGCCTGTGTCGGTTTTCGGGCGTGGCTTAGCGAGGGTCAATTGTACTACTGATTTGCTATAAATTGCACCTGTTCATGATTTGTATTGCTGCACCCTGACGAAGGCCTGTGAGCTGAAACATGTAGGTGTTTTTAAATTATATGCTGCCTGAATAAAACTTTTTGTACATTACGGGAGAGAGTGCCTTGGACCTTTTTGAAGATCTTTTACTTCTACTTTTCAAAATATCCTGATTATTATCCCGCTGTCCTATGAGCACCTCGCTCAATCCCGTTTTCACTCCACGTCAAGAAGTGCCCTTTCCTTCTCTTGTTTCAACCTCCTATTCTGTGTCGGAAACGATTGTGGGCTATATCAACCCAAAAAGCATGCAGGGTTGCATACTTCAGAAATCACCAGGAAATAGTAGACCATTCGGGACTACTTACATACTACACTGCTCAAAAAAATAAAGGGAACACTAAGATAACACATCCTAGATCTGAATGAAACTAATCGTATGAAATACTTTTGTCTTTACATAGTTGAATGTGCTGGCAACAAAGTCACACAAAAATGATCAATGGAAATCAAATTTATCAACCCATGGAGGTCTGGATATGGAGTCACACTCAAAATCAAAGTGGAAAACCACACTACAGGCTGATCCAACTTTGATGTAATGTCCTTAAAACAAGTCAAAATGAGGCTCAGTAGTGTGTGTCCCGTATGACCTCCCTACAATGTCTGGGCATGCTCCTGATGAGGTGGCAGATGGTCTCCTGAGGGATGTCCTCCCAAACCTGGACCAAAGTATCCGTTAACTCCTGGACAGTCTGTGGTGCAATGTGGCGTTGGTGGATGGAGCGAGACATGATGACCCAGATGTGCTCAATCAGATTCAGGTCTGGGGAACAGGTGGGCCAGTCCATAGCAACAATGCCTTCCTCTTGCAGGAACTGCTGACACACTCCAGCCACATGAGGTCTAGCATTGTCTTGCATTAGGAGGAACCCAGGGCCAACCGCACCAGCATATGTTCTTACAAGGGGTCTGAAGATCTCATCTCGGTACCTAATGGCAGTCAGGCTACCTCTGGCGAGCACATGGAGGGCTGTGCGGCCCCCTAAAGAAATGCCACCCAACACCATTACTGACCCACCACCAAACCGGTCATACTGGTGGATGTTGCAGGCAGCAGAACATTCTCCACGGCGTCTCCAGACTCTGTCACGTCTGTCACATGTGTTCAGTGTGAACCTGCTGTCATCTCTGAGAAGCACAGGGCGCCAGTGGCAAATCTGCGAATCTTGATGTTCTCTGGCAAATGCCAAACGTCCTGCACGATGTTGGGCTGTAAGCACAACCCCCACCTGTGGACGTCGGGCCCTCATAACACCCTCATGGAGTCTGATTCTGACCGTTTGAGTGGAAACATGCACATTTGTGGCCTGCTGGAGGTCATTTTGCAGGGCTCTGGCAGTGCTACTCCTGCTTCTCCTTGCACAAAGGCGGAGGTAGTGGTCCTGCTGCTGGGTCGTTGCCCTCCTACGGCCTCCTCCACGTCTCCTGATGTACTGGTAGCGCCTCCATGTTCTGGACACTACGCTGACAGACACAGCAAACCTTCTTGCCACATCTGGCTTTGAAGTGCCAACCTGGATGAGCTGCACTACCTGAGCCACTTGTGTGGATTGTAGACTCCATCTCATGCTACCACTAGAGTGAAAGCACAGCCAGCATTCAAAAGTGACCAAAACATCAGCCAGGAAGCATAGGAACTGAGAAGTGGTCTGTAGTCACCACCTGCAGAACCACTCCTTTATTGGGGGTGTCTTGCTAATTGCCAATAATTTCCACCTGTTGTCTGTTGCATTTGCACAACAGCATGTGAAATTGATTGTCAATCAGTGTTGCTTCCTGAGTGAACAGTGTGATTTCACAGACGTGTGATTGACTTGGGGTTACATTGTGTTGTTTAAGTGTTCCCTTCATTTTTTTGAGCAGTGTATGTTTACATACTATGGTTTGGGACATACTAATCGTAGTCTGGCATACTATTTAATATGCATACTATGCGTATTTAGCCGCAACTTGAGTCTATATAGCCACCCTGATCACTAATTACCACCCGGTAAGGATCATTACCTAATCAAATAATGTTTGCGTAATGATGATCTACCCAGAGTAGCCGGCCATATAACTCAGTGTCCAGAAGGTGACAATTCATAAATACCCAAATAAGCAAAACATACACCACACAACACAGTTTTATGCCAGAATATTCCAATCAGTCCCTGGGACATTGTGACAGATGTCGTAGAGAGGATCGCTGACTTCGAGTTCCTTTTGGGGCCACGTCTCTGTGAGACAGGATATATTTAAAATATATTGAGGGGCTACATCACTGCCTGGTACGGCAACTCACAGGAGTGTAAACACATGGCTCTGCAGAGGGTAATACACTAAACCGAACATTTCATTGGGTCTCCACTGACTCTTTGACTGCTTGAAGGCAACTGCAGCACCAGTTGTTGATTGAAGGCAAGAAAGATAATCTATTATGTGAGCCATCTAAACCACGGCCTGTTTCAGCCACTGAGGTCCAATATGGACGTGGCAAGTAAAGAGCATTGTGTCAGAAACAACTGCACTGTGGAGGGAACAGATTCTTCCCTCCATCAGGCTGGTAAGTGGTCCTCATTAAATAAAACTATACTATTAGGCTGGTAAGTGGTCCTCATTAAATAAAACAATACTATTAGGCTGGTAAGTGGTCCTATTGTATAAACCCAGACTATCAGGCTGATCAACAGAATTCATCAATTCCCACCATGAACATTTGGACTATTGATGCCCTATGGTCACTATGGAATGTTGTAAAAAGTCATTATCAACAATGAAATTAGACTATGACTATCACACAGTATCTTTTTGATGTGTAACTATTTATTGAACAGACACTAAGCATGTATGTACACTGTGGACTGTTGTGTAACTGTTCACCCTTAGATATTAGGCATTAGGTTATTTTTTTCTAGGTCCCCCTTTGGATAATAGGATGTGTTGCACAAAGCCACCAAAGACAATTCAACTTAACTTTGAGCATAGTTCAGTGTCACCCTGTGGTGCACTGTTTTCATGAACAGACCTATATATTCACCAACCGTTTGTATCTTTTTAGTTAACAGTACATTACGTTTTCCGTGATTCTTTTTACTATTCTTACTGTATATTGCTGGAACGGTGACAATAGATTTTTACTGTACATGCATTTACATCTGCGTTTCTGTGCGTGTGACAAACTTAAAATTGAAACACCAGTCCCACACTAGATTAGGCATGTTCCAAATTGCAGGAAGCATTGTTGGATAAACAACTCCCTCACCTCAATAACCTATAATGTATGCCTAAACTTAACCTAACCCTAATGCATAAACCTAACCCTAACACACAGTGCCAGAATCTGAAAATGTCCTAATACAGGCATTCTTTTTCAAATATTACTACACTCTTAAAAAAAGAATTAAAAAGGGTTCTTTATTTGTCCCCAAAGGTCAGCCCTTTTCATGGTTCCAAGAGATGCACTTTGTTTCCAATGAGAACACATTTTGGATAGATATAAAACCATGCATTTGCACATAGAACCTTTTCAACTGAAGATTCTTAATGCATCTCAAAAGATATGTCACCGAAAAGGGTTCTCATTGGAACTAAAAAAGGTTCATTCTAGGATCAATAAGAGTGTCACAGTCGTGTGGTGGTGTAATGGAGAGAGGGAGGCTCAGGCAGGTAGATGTTTCGTTATAATGGATTTTTACTCATAGTCGTCAGTCCAGGTAAATACACGCACAGTTGCAGGGTACACAAGATAGCGAGATGCACGACAGAGGACTATATGAAGGCTATGTGCTCTCTACAGCGCCACGAAACGCTGATAGCGACATATAACATATACATACACAAGACTGCAAACTATCGGACTCACTTCTCACAACTCTTTGTGCAGATCCTGGATAGACTTCTCCGCTGGCAAACACCAATGTAACACTCTGACAATATAATAATGATGTGCGCCACTCTCTACTCCACTGAGCACTAAATAGGGTTGAAAGGAGACCGGCTGAAAGCGATTATTAATTAGACCAGTCTCTCAATCAACCCGAATCACGCAACAGTGGAGCAGGGAGTGGCGCACACTTAACCATTACATAAATCCCCTGTATTACTCCATCTATACAAAAACAACATAATCAACAGTACCTATATGTACTGCCCATAAACACAAATCCATATAGAATTAATGAGTCTTGTGCCACGAATCCTGAACCTGGATTCGTGACAAAGAGTGTGCTCCTATGACGAGAAATGAAGAACCCTTTTTGTATTCTTTATTTTAAGAGTATCTTTGTGAAGACTTCTGGTGCTAACAAGTAGACACATACACTGCTGAAAGCCTAATGAGTTTACAGACAGCCTGCTCATTTCCACCAGAGTGCAAATTCCCTGCTGTTATGGACATGATTAGGTCCAATTGGAGTTGATTGCAGAGTGACTTGGTGACGCGCATCAACGTAACCACCTCTCATGATCTCTTCAGATTAGTGTCTGTAATAGCCAACCCCCAACCTCAGCTCAATTACCCCCCTGACCTTCTGTGAGGTGGCAGGCTTGATGGGGTTCTTGGCTGTCATGGTAACTCATGGTGTCCCCTAGTACAAACTCGTCTCTGTAACCACACCGGTCACTCTCTGTCCTCATCGATTCATCTGCCAATCTGACCCTCTGGCCCTTTCTATTTCGCTCACAACATGTTCCTGCACATCATGCACCTGTCCTGTCCTGTCCTCCCTGCCTCGCTCTCTTGTGCTGAAAAGCTGTCGTCTCTTTCTTCCACTCTCTCCTTCCAGTGTCCTCCTACCCAGCATCACAGACGAAAGGCAACAGGGTGGTTTTTGATAGGCGAGCATCACAGACAAAAGGCTCCAGGGTGGTTTTTAATAGGCGAGCATCACAGACAAAAGGCTCCAGGGTGGTTTTTAATAGGCGAGCATCACAGACAAAAGGCTCCAGGGTGGTTTATGATAGGCGAGCATCACAGACGAAAGGCTCCAGGGTGGTTTTTAATAGGCGAGCATCACAGACGAAAAGCTCCAGAGTGGGTGGTATTGGGGTGCCAATGACCGTCAAGACTAGTGTTTATGTACAGTTTCAAGATAATCCTTGTTAACACTTTGATTTACCTGCATAAATAGCATCTAAAGAAATAATCTGGTTTTCAATCAAGTCTGGAATACTGTTAATAACCTCAAGCAAATATGTTTTGTATTTGACATGCACAATGGTTAAGAGGATTTTGTATCATTCCTCCTTAAAGAACAGCTTTAGGTAAGTGATATTCCTTCGACATTGTGCATGAAAGGCTTGATTTAGGTCATGCTACATCATTTTAATAGATAGTTCTGAGGATAGGTGTTACGATGTCTGGGTGTAGAGAGAGAGTGGAGACAAATGCAAAGTTTGATAAAGCAATTAGTGTTTAGTAAATGGAAAATACTCTTGAATGAAAATTCACAGACTACGAGGAGTCTTAAAACCACACCTAACACAGAGTAACATACTAACATTAACAATGAACCACAAAACCTAAAATACATGTGATGCCAGCTGTGTTTGTTTAAACGAGAAATAAGCCGATCTATTGGTTAAGAAAATAATGAGTACAATGGAACAGGCTATGAACAGTCAAGACAAATGATCTATTGGTTAGGAAGTAAACATGTGATGTCCAGTTAGGCAGAACACAAAACATAGAGTAAGAGGCGGCTGGAACACCACCTCAAGCCCTCCAGGAGTGGGCACCATTACATTAGGACTCTGACAAATTTGTAGATTTGCTTTTTGCTTTTAGGGCCATTGTCTGCTGTATGAGCCAACCTCTTTTAAGGGACAGATGACAGAACATAGTACCCTGATATTCTCCTGTAGAATTTTTGTATACTGTATAAGTTTGAATTCATTCTCCCTTAATGATTGCAAACCACCCAGGTCCTGCAGCAGCAAAGCAGCCCCAAAGCATGATGCTCCCTTGATGCTTCACAGTTAGGATTTGGTGAAAAATACAGTTTTTTACTCCTCCAAATATTTCATTTTGCCCATCTCACAAAGATGCATATTTTTCATAGAACATTGTTCCAGTACTGTTGTGGAACATCAAGGTGTTTTTTGGACAGGTAGTACTTTTTTTGGAGTGGAGTTATTTTTTCTGCGACATGATGCCATGTATCCCTTTCATGTTTAGCATCTTTATTAGAAAACGCAAGAGACACCTGCAGATCCTGAGCGCTTAATGTTTGGTTCTGTGTCACCTCCTTGACCATTATACATTTTTCCACCACCTCTGTTGTCTTTAAAAATGTTATATATTTATTTGTATAATCCTTTTCTAGTACTGTTTTTTGCCTATTCCCTCCTTCAAGTACTGAATGCTCTTACTACTGAGTTGTGGTTGTTTCACCAAGAGGCCTTGAGAGAGAGTTACATCAATGGAGGGTAAAAAACCCTACAGTCATATGGTTCATGGGTCTCCAAATAGTTCCAAGCGGGTTATTTGAATGCATTGAATTATATGAGATCAGTGGTAGCAATGACGATTTGGGGTATGATTTATAATATGAAAGCTATTTAAAGTGCTGTAAATTGACACATTAAATTTCTGTAATAAATTAGTTAATTTCATAAACTTTTAAAAGTAGAATTATGCTAAAACGCTCTGTAAGGTCGACTAAAATATGATTATAAGAAAGTAACTGTGACCTTTGTTGGATGCCTACTCCTAGATGCTTCCATTTGTACACAGTCTAACTATAAACTGCTGGAGAACCATCTTTGGAAATGCTTGTGTAGCCTTTTGTAGCATTATGTAGCCTTTTTGTAACACCTTCTGCTCTTCTAAAATGAGCATTTTCCACTTCAACCAATCTTTTGTTTATAGGCAAACTTTGTTGGAAACCAAGCGACACTTTTTAAAAGTTTTTTTTTATTGGGTCACCTGACTTCTAATACACACTTACAAAGTAATATTTAATGTATGTCAAGGTAAAGTTTTTAGTAATAACTAAATATTACACAGGCGAAAAACAAGAAGAAATAAAGAGACCATGAAAACTGACATGTTTTCAGGAGACACATAGACAAGAACACAATGAACAGGACTAAGGGAGACGGATGGATTAAATACACATCCTAATTGGGGAATAGGAATCTGTTGTGCATAATGAAAGATAAGGCAAGTCTGTGTGCAGATGAGGGCATTTGATCAATAGTCCACGAAGTGATGGAAAAGGGTGTTGCATCTGTGTCGAACAAACCAATGCCAATAACAATAAGCATAGAGGGGAGAACTTTGACGATAATCCTAGAGCAGTGGTCCTCAAACCCTTCCATGGAGGGCCTAGTGTATGCAGGTTTTCGCTTTTACCTTGTACAAGCCTGATGGAGTAGCTCACTAATTGGTTAGTATCTCCCCTCACCTGGCAGTCTAGGTCTTAATTATGCTCTAATTGAAGGGAAAGACCAAAAACCAGCATACACTAGGCCCTCCATGGAAGGGTTTGAGGGCCACTGTCCTAGAGGTTAAACATACTTTTCCCATCCTTTGCTGTTTATGTTTGACCTGTCTTCAATAAAGTCTCATTTGTGTGTGTTTGTTGAATCACCCTGTTTATCCAGGCGATTTGAATAAGAGTGTATGCTAAATTATTAAAAAGTCAAATGTTTTTTACAGTTATCGTATATGAGTTCAGCTGTATTTCAGGAAATGACCTGCTTAGGTAACCAGCCTCCTTTCTTTTCAATGTCATGGGGGGGGGGGTAGGATCTGAGAGAATAAGGTTAGAAGAGAACTCTGAAATCTGATTACTGTAATAGGTTTACACGTGGTTCTCACAAGGTTTTAGAAGAGCATAGTGTATCATAGTCTACCATGGTCCTTAATGGCACACAGTTTGCAAAAAGCATATATCACAGAAACAATACCTCGAAACAATCCTCCAGGCTTAAACAGTAATGTGACAATAGGCTTGTTCTGAGATTTTTAGCATGTACAAACCCAAACACAGAGCTCTTTTCTCTCTCTCCCTCTCTCTCTCTCTCTCTCTCTCTCTCTCTCTCTCCCTTTCTCTCTCACACACTCTGCACATTTGTGATGCCTCACACGTTTAGCCAGCCTTCCTATCAATACACAGTCACGCTAGGCTAGTCAGAGTTATCTCAGACTCCTTCATTGCATCCCAATCGGTCTGCACAACATTTACATTCTGCGGCTCCTCCTATCTCCTGCATTTCCCTTCTACGCCCTCCCTCCCCTTCTAAGCCTTTCAACTGGGACATTGCAGGATTATTTATCCATCATTGGGGAACACTGGCCTGCTCACACTTGGCCTGGCCAAGACGGCCAGCAACACAGAAGCCACTGTATTTCCTGCCCATGTACTAAAACAGAAGCCAGATCTGGATTACAAAATAACACTTAGAGGGAAAAGCCCTGCCTTGTTCCCACTGGGACTTGTGGATGTAGTTTGTATCTTTAAGTGTTTCTTTCACTATTATCATGGGTTCAAATACGGTAAGCAAAATATTGTTGGCAAGTGTTTCAGTATTAATGGTTTTGTCTTTTGCCTTAAATTGCTTCCTTATTGCTTTATGGTTAGATGTGAATATGTTCATTTTTACTATGCCTTTAAAACCACGTCTTCAAGAACCTCCGCTGATGCATGGATTGCTGAGTATTAAATCAAAACTTTTATTAATCTTGTGTAGTGTGGCCTACTAAAAGTCTATCACTATGTTTGCATTGTCCTTTAGTATTACCAAACATTGTGCCAGTAACTAATCTGGCAATAAGTCGTTGCCACTAGAATAGGTTGAGAGGTTACAATGCACGAAAGACCTATAGCCTTTGAGGCTCACATGAGAATTTTGGAATGTTATGCAAGTTCTGTTTTTCCTTTGTTATTTCACAATAATTAATACTGATGGAGGTTAGATGTGATTTATTTAGCTAGTGAATGTCACAAGTTTGTGTATATGTAAATACCTTGGTGTTGATAATGTATGATTAAAAACTAAATGCTCATGTAGAGGTTTTATACAGTTTCTTGAAAAAGCATATTGTCGTAGTTAAGTGTGGTTTAGTTTTCCACTGGAGCTGAAGTATAGTATGCTAAAGAAATGCTAAATAGAGCATGTTTGACAATGACATTTACTTCAATGTTAACAACATAATCTAGCTTTATTCAAACTGCTTCACTATAGTAAAAACATATTTTATTGTGATGTGTACTAACGGTGTAGCATAGACTCAGTTAAAGTTATATTGTGATATTATCTTTGCCGGTATATCAGATTGTATAATATTGAACTATTTTATTTTTAGGAGTTTGCTGTATCCTCACTAAAACTATATGTGCTTCATCTTCTCTTTTTAAATATGGAAAACATGGTTGAACAATATTGATCAAAACTATTTTTCTCATGCTATCTCTTGCCCCACTTCAGCAGATATGTTTCCCAACCCTACTGTGTAGTAGAAAGCCATGAGGCTTTTTTCATGAGCTCAGCCTTTAAACGATTGTAGGGGCTTAGCCAGCTATGGTGGACAGCAGGCCTCTTAGCCAGGGATTCAGAGGCTAATTGGGGGGGCAGAATATTGGCCAGAAATCCTGATCAATTGTCTTACTGAAATAAGATGTGCAGTAGTAATAATGGGTGGGTTATAGCATGTGGATGAGGTTATTTCCATACATTCACCAGCCGGTAGATGGGTGATATTTAATCCCTTACTCTCTCATTGGGATTTGGACATCTTTGGGGCCGTAGATATACATTTCTGTTAATTATATTTCTACACTATGAGGCATGAAGTACCAGGGTCTCAAGTTTGTATTAGACAAGACCATGCACAGTTTCTACCCTCATGCCATGAGACTAATAAGACTGCATAATAATTATCACAGAGTTACCCAGCTATACATATTCTCCCCCTTTTTTTCCATCAGTATTGACTATTGTACAACCCAATTATGAAAAAGTTGGGACAGTATGAAAAATGCAAAAACAACTAACAAAAAGTGTGTCACGGTGGTGTATGGTGTAGGACGGAGACCAAAGCAAGGTGTAGCAGTTTGCAGTTTTAATGATATCCGGTACAATGCAGGATTAAATTAATTAATAACACAAGTTGATATCCTCCTGGATTGTGACACGGACGGAATATACAGAGAGTGCCCAACAACTCTAGATTACAATATACTATGCTCTTACACCCAGTATAGAATGCGTAAGTTATCTAAATAGGCGTACGCTTAACTCATACAATATATAAGTACTCTACTTATAAAATAGCAGAGTATCCAAGCATTCATAATATCCAACCAGCCAGGAAACACATGTAACACTAACAATGCCCCGCGCCAAACCCCTGAATCACCAGAGCTAATATAGAAACCCTAATAGATCACCGCTGTATGTAATCAGCAATCAGATATACAAGTACTAGGCTAACTTAAGCTGACACCTTTCTTAGCTCGGGTGTTCAGGGGAGTGGCTTCATGAACAACACTTATAATCCTAAAGCAAGAGTACCTAAATGAACATAAACCCAACAATGCAAAGCACTGGCATAAGATAGGGAACACTGATCAAACTGAACACAAATATACAATATGCAAATACATATAAGCAAGAGTCCAATTTCGGTCTATGGGACAGCATCCCACACTGGGATACTGTTAAAAATTGTAATTAGAAATTCAATTGAAAACCATTATTAACACATTGGGCCCTATTTTAACAATCTGAGCGCACGGCGTGAACCTCATGACGCAAGTGCCCTTCGTACGTGTCCAAATCTACTTTGGCTAGTTTGACGGCGGAAAAAAGGGTCCATGAGCCAGGCGCATGGTTCAAAAGGGTTGTACTAAGTGTCTTCATTAATTAATAGGTGTGTTTTGGGCGTAACATGCAATAAACCAATCAGAGTGTTATCTCTTCCATTCCCTTTAAGAGTCTGACATGTTTGTATCTTGGCGCATTGCTATTATGATGTCGGATTGGCACTGTAATATTTTTATTTTTAATATTTTGCATGTTTGTGTGCTGCTGCGCTTCCCTGTGTGTGTAATTAGCATAAGCGCTGTGCATAAGCCGAGGTGCATTCGAATAATTTGCTGTTAAAATAACTATAGCCGCTTTCCGACCGGAGGGATTTTTGCAGTTCCTAGAATATAAAGTTCCTATAACCCTTTTTTTCTTGTGTTCCAACTGGAGCAATTTGGGGATTATTTAGCTCCTTGAACCGCAGTTCCTGTAACACTTTCAGGTCCTACTTCAGAGCAGGGTCTTTCCCTTTTCCATTTTCCTAGGTCTACGTTGATTGGTCCAATTTATAAATCATGCCCATTGTTTCATTTGCCTGTTGCGCTCTGCTCTTCCATCTTCATTCATCATATTACATATTAAGATGTGGGCGCTGGACAGAAAATTGACACTTGCGTTCGGCTTTGCTCTGCGTTGCGCCGGGTGCAAAATAGGGCCCATTATGAGATTTTTTATTTTTTAAATGTAATTTTTTTTTTAATACATACAAATTTAATCTGATGACTGCAACACACTCCAAAAGAAGTAGGCATAGTCAACTGTTTACCATCGTGTATCATCACCTTTTCTTTTAATAACACTTATTAAGCATTTGGGAACTGAAGACACCATTTGATTAGTTTAGCAAGCAGATTTTCCCCCATTCATGTATTATTGTAAGGGCACCTCAGAAGCCCCGTCGTTCGGGGTCACCGGAGTATTGACTGTTATGTTTATGTGTCCTCCTTTTGGGGACAGGGACTTTTTGTGGTCAGGGGCACGACACGTTCCTGAATCATTATGTCTTCTCACCATATCAGTATACCTGTTTGAGTATTGCATTCTGGCTATGTCACATTATACTGTGCAGGT
>JACXGM010016550.1:0-20374 GCA_016801145.1 Umbra pygmaea | reverse complement strand
ATGCATTGTTAAAACAACAACACTTGTTAGGATGAGGATATTAGTAGAATAGTCCAAATGAATAAATGGTTGGCCTTTTTTTTATATTTTACATTTTAGTAATTTAGTATTTCCTCATATCCATAGCAACCCACAGTGAATACTAGCACATCCACCTTGAGCAACATAGAGTAAAGTGCCTTGCTCAGGGACACAACGACATTTGGTCAGGGTTGGGAATCTCATACAAGTCTGACTCCCTAACCTCTGAGTAATCTGACCCCGTGTAACCTTTAGGTAGTTTGTCTATATAAGCCTACTCGTAAGAAATTGGTCTGATCAACTGAACACACCCTGACTGAATTATATTACTTTAATGAAAACTTGTTAAATTGGTGCTTTCTTAAAGGAATAGTGTGTTAGAAGAGACTGAACTAGGCGTAAGTTCAGAAACATAGTGTGTGATTATAAATGGATTTGTGGCAACATTGGGAAATGGGAATAATGGACACTTGCACGTACGTGTAGGTGCCCTTTTTTTAAATTGAGCCCATGCCCCCCAAAATGTCTGTGCACGGCCCTGTGTGAAAAGCTGACCTTGCTTTGGCTAGTCTGTGTCTCCACAGTGCTGACAACCGCTCCTAAATAGGTAAAGTTGTCAACCTGTTCGATTTCTGTAACTTCGGCAACTAGTCTGGTGTTGGATGTAGTATTTAACCACATTTCTTGTGTCTTTTTTGTATTGATCTGGAGTCTTATTTGTTTTGCATAGTGGCTTTTCTCCTGCATATGTTCTTGTTTGGATGACAGGAGGGCTATATCATCTACAAAGGTAAGGTCTTCTAGTGTAGAAAACATGGACCATGCAATGCCTCTTCTTTGATCGCTAATGGTCTTTCTCATCACCCAGTCAATGGCTACTAAGAATAGAAAGGGCGAGATGATGCAACCCTGTCTAACCCCGGATTTAAGAGCAAACCAATCGGTAGCTTGGTTGTTCAGTAGTACTGCACATTCATAGTCTACATAGATGCATTTTATCAGGGTCACAATCTTGTCTGGTACTCCATGTGATCAAAGGATTTTCCATAGAGATTCTCTGTGTATACTGTCGAAGGCTTTCTGAAAATCGATTAAATTTATGTACAGAGGTGTCTTCCATTCTATGCACTGCTCTATGATGTTCTTCAGTGCAAAGATTTGATCAATGCACCCTCTTCCTCCCCTGAATCCAACCTGTTCTTGTCTCAAGGTCTTATCCAGTTTGTTGTTAAGTCTGTTCAGAAGTACTCTACAGAAAACTTTACTTGGGATTGAGCCCCCTCCAGTTATCACAGTTTCCTAGATCCACTTTCTTTGTCAATGTTACAATTAGGCCTTTAGACCAGTCATCTGGAGTCTTGTTTTCTTTCCAGATGTCAATGAAGAGGTTATATAATTATATATATAATATATAAGAGGTTATATAATTCACATGTTGTAGTGAAATGAGGTTCATTGGATGAACAGAAAATTTGCATTATGCATCAAAATGAAATTAGACAGGAGCATACATTTGGGCACCCTTGTCATTTTGTTGATTTGAATACCTGTAACTACCGAGCACTGATTAATTGGAGCACACAATTGGTTTGGTGAGCTCATTAAGCCTTGACCTTTATAGACATGTGAATCCAATCATGAGAAAATATATTTAAGGTGGCCAAATGCAAGTTGTTGTTCTCTTTGACTCTCCTCTGAAGACTGGCAACATGGGGGCCTCAAAACAACTCTCAAATGACGTGAAAACAAAGATTGTTCAACATTATGGTTTTCCAAAAACCAGCATACACCAGGCCCTCCATGGAAGGGTTTGGAGATCCCTGGTTTCCATCGCTTCATTCTTTGTCCTTTTTTACAGCAATTAATCAGGCAGTCTCCTCTTTCATTTGGGCTGGAAAGACACCAAAAATCAGCAGGTTTTTACTTCAGTGATGCAAATTCAATGGTGGGCTTGCACTTCCCAATTTTCTATATTACTAGTGGGCCGCCAAACTCCAGAAACTGCTTTTCTGGAAGCACCCCCCAGATACATCATGGTGCCTGCTAGAAGGTCTCTCCTGCGTCTCCTCCTCTCTCCCTGCTTTATTATGCTCCGCTCTTCCTACATCTCCCTCACGTTTCTCAGACAACCCTGTAGTACTTTCCACACTCAAAATCTGGTACCAGTTTCGGCGCCACTTTAGGTTCTCCACTATATCCATTTTGGGCCCTATTAATAACAACCACATACAGTATTTACACCATCTGTGGTGGACAGTGCTTTCACTCTCTGGGAAAAAAATGATATTAAAACTTTCAAGGATCTTTATGAAAATTGAGTTTTTCGAGCTTTCCTAACCTGGCGGTCAAACACGCTTTGCCCCCATCTAATTTCATTCGATATCTGCAGATGAGACATTTTGTCTCTTCCAAATTTGTTTGCTTCCCTCTATTACCGCTATCCAGACTTGGAATGAGCTATTGAAATTTTTACCTCAACAGAAATCAGCAATTTCACTAATCTATTCCTGGATTATGTCCTGCAATAAACACTCCACCAATATACCTAAAATTGCTTGGGAGCAGGAAGTGGGTCTTGAATTTTCGGATGATTTCTGGGATGTAGTGATTGATAGATCAAGTTCCACCTCATCTTGCTCTAGACTTGGACTTATTCAGTTTAAGGTGACCAACAGAGTTCATTACTCTAAATCCAGATTGTCCAGAATGTATCCCTCAGTGATGGATGTGTGTGACAGATGTCATTCCTCCCCATGTAACCTCTACCATATGTTTTTTACCTGCTCAAAATTGATCTATTACTGGACCTTAGTATTCCATACCCTTTCAGAAGCACTTAAAATCAGTAAAAATCCATGCCCCCTGATAATGGTGTTATCAGGGATAACTGAATTATGTAAATGTAGATATCATTGGGGATCGGTAGCGGGGGAGGGTGGTTTGGGGGTCGTGGATTATGTTGGGGGGGACTAAAATTGTAAAAATTGTATTGGTATATATGTTGCTGGACACACTATTTCTGTTATTTTCTCTCTGTCAATCATTATAAATAAATAATAAAAAGACATACTTGAGAATAATGTAGAGGAATCAGTCACAAAGTTTAAGTTACGCCGGGGCTGGATATTTCAACAAGACAATGATCAAAAACACTACTCAAAATCTACTCTGGCATATTGTGAAGGAAGAACATAAAGCCGCCTGGAGATGAAAGCTGGCGTCACCAGGTGGAAACGTGATCATCAACCGCAGTGACATGGCCCGAAAATGAATATATAATCTTCCTCTGGGGACAGAAAAACCCTAGTCCCCCAGGCACATAAACTATTGCAGCATAACATCTGGGTCTGAGACAGGGGAGGGACAAGAGACGTGGTCCTGCACAAGGAAAACCTCGGGCAGGAGCAAGCAGGCATGCTTCCGACCCACCTATATTGCCAAGACCACACCCCCAAAGGGTCACCAGCAGACCGTAACCACCGCAAGGGTAGCATTGGAGTGAGGATATCTCAATGGAGAGAGGGGAGCCTACCAGGCAAGCCAGCATGGGTAGTTCAATAACAGTGCTGCCATTCTCTTTTAGCCCCCTGGCCCAGACTACACTATGACATAGAACTTACTGAAGAGATTAGTCTTCAGCATAGACTTAAATGTTGAGACTAAGTCTTTATCTCTCACATGGGTTGGCAGATCATTCCACAGAATTGGAGCTCTATATGAGAAAGCTCTTCCACCAGCTGTTTAATTACAAATTTTAGGAACAGTAAGGAGGCCGGCATCTTGTGAACGTAATGTACGTGTGGGTATGTATGGTTGCACCAAATCAGACAGATAAGTAGGGGAAAGTCCATGTAGTGCTTTGTATATTAATATTAAAACTTTGAAATCAGCCTTTAATGGGTAGCCAGTGTAGAGAGGCTAGAATTGGGGTAATATGTTCCGATTTTGCAGTTCTAGTCAGAATTCTGGCGGCTGAGTTATGCACTAACTGAAGTTTTTTTAGGGTTTTGTCTGGGTAGCCAGAAAAGAGAGCATTACAATAATCCAATCTTGAGGTAACAAAAGCATGGATTAACTTTTCTGCACCATTCTTTGACAGACAATTTTAAATGTTTGCAATGTTCCTGAGATGGAAAAAAGCTGCTCTTGAAATGTTTTTTACATGTTCGTCAAGAGAGAGATCTGGGTCCAGAGTAACACCAAGGTCTTTTACAGTTTTTACTGATATGACTGTACAACCATCTATGTTTATTGCCAGATTTGACAGCAGGTCTCTTTGTTTCTTGGGACCTAATAAAAGAATTTCAGTTTTTTCAGTGTTTAGAAGTAAGTAATTTTCTGTCATCCAAATCTTTATATCAAAAACACAGGCTTCCAGGGTATGCAGTTTTGGGGATTCTCCTTTTTTCACTGAAATGTACAGCTGTGTGTCATCAGCATAGCTGTGAAAGTTGACATTGTGTTTCAGGATTACATCATCAAGAGGCAACATATATAGCAAGAACAGAAGCGGTCCCAAAACAGAACCTTGTGGAACACCAAAGCATGCCTTTTATTGATTGGAGGACAAACCATCCACAGATACAAAATGATATCTTTCCGATAAATAGAATCGGAACCATCCCAAAACATGTCCATGTAGCCCGATATAGGTTTCCAATCTATCTAGAAGAATGTTGTGGTCAATGGTATCGAAGGCAGCACTCAGGTCCAGAAGCACAAGAACATAGGCACAGCTCTGGTCGAATGAAACTTAAAGGTCGTTTATCACCTTTACAAGTGCAGTCTTAGTACTATATTGGGGTCTAAACCCAGACTGGAGCTTTTTGTAAGTGTTATTAGTCTTTAGGAATGCACTGAGTTGCTGGGCGACCACTTTTTCTAATATTCGAACTAACATGTCGATTTGCCATGAAGCCAGATGGAGTCTCATTTATAATATCCTTGTTTTAAATGTTTAGCATAAACCTCAGAAATGATCTTGTAGTCTAAGTTTAGAAGTGTTATAGGTCTCCAATTTTCCTTATCTGGTTTGGGTATTAGGACCTCAAGTTCTCAGGTTAGGCCAATTATTTCTCATATTAGGCCTCCTATTTCTACAGTCTGGGCAACATGTTCTCCTGTTAAGGCCCCACGTTCTCCTGTTAAGGCCCAATATTCTCCTATTAAGGCCCCAGTTTTTCCTATTAAGGCCTCAGGTTCTCCAGATAGAGCCGTTAGCCCATGGGTTAGAGCCCTTAGCTCACCAGTAGGAGCTCTTAGCTCTTCTGTAGAGGGTTTTAGTTCTCATGTCAGAGCCCCTATGTTTCAAGCCAGGGCCCTTAAGTCTTACGTCTGGTCCCTGTATATTTCAAGTTGGGGCTTCTATGTCTCATGTCAGGACCCTCAGTTCAGCAGACAGAGTACTCAGCTCACAGGTTAGAGCAGTTAGCTCACCAGTTGGAGCCCTACACTCTTCTGCCAAAGGTCCCCAGTCCAGTAGCCTTTGTCCCCAGTCCCCAGTCCTATAGCCTTAGTCCCCAGTCTTATAGCCTCATGCTACGTTCTATTATTCTCAACAATCCAACTCGGGACTCGGATATGACGTCATTTCCACATTTCAAGCATTCTGGTATGATTTGCTCATCAGAGTTGGAGAGAAACATGGACGCCTCCCAGAAAGCTGTTTTTGTGGTAGCACTGGCCGAGTACCAGGTGCTCCAAAAGCACTACATTACAATTTTTTTTATTATGATAATGAATATTACCCCACCTTATCAAAACGCAGCCATGTGGTGCGTGGTGCTAGGCAACATCATGTCTTTCTAGTCGGAGCTCCGACTCAGAAAGATAATAGAACACAGCATCAGTCCCCAGTCCTATAGCCTCATTCCCTAGTCCTGTAGCCTTAGTCCCCAGTCCTGTGTCTCAAGCCTAGGCCTCTAGTTCGCAAGTCAGGACCCATTGTTCCCAAGTAGAGGCCCCATGTTTCAAGTCAGGTCCCCTATGTCTCATGTCAGGGCCCCAAGTCCTCAAGCCAGGGCCCCAAGTCCTCAAGCCAGGGCCCCAAGTCCTCAAGTCAGGCCCCCTATGTCTCATGTCAGGGCCCCAAGTCCTCAGGTCAGGGCCCCAAGTCCTCAAGTCAGGCCCCCTATGTCTCATGTCAGGGCCCCAAGTCCTCAAGCCAGGTCCCCAAGTCCTCAAGTCAGGGGCCCTATGTCCCAAGGCAAGGCCCCATCTACTCCAGACAGGGCCGCATGTTCCCAAACCTGGGCCCCTAATTCATAAACCAGAGCCCATAGTTCTCCAGTTCCAGCACCTGTCTCACGTCCCACTGAGAAGTTCACCAGAGATTCCACAAAATGGCACCTTTTCATGTGTCAAATGGAGGACTTTTTTCACCAGTCTATATGTCTTTCTCTGTCTGAGAGGGACAGGGTGCGACTGACTATGTCTGTTCTGGCCGGCCGGGTTCTGGACTGCTCTGGCTCTCTGGAGTGGAAGAAGTCCTTGTATGGATTCCTATGAGGACTTCACTAGCCCCCTTCAGACCATGTACAGCTCCCCAAAGAGGGTAACACCAGAGGCCTCAGCAGCTATACTACAGCCCGAGGCCTCAGCAGTTACGCTATAGACCAAGTCTTTAGTAGCTTCGCTTCCATTAGTAGTCCAAACTTGTTTAAACTTTCTTCTTAGTGAAAATACATACATTTTAATTTGTTATTTATTTACAAAATAAATACGTGGAACTTGACATTTGTCTCAAGAGCTCACAAGGATGCTGCCGCCCACATCGCCATCTCGCACGACCCCCGGAAAAATGTGAGAGACCCGGTTGAACAATGGAAATGAACAGTATTGTTATGCCTCTAAACTCCGCCCACAAGGAACGATTGTTTCAAAAAGAATTGCAACTGCAAAAAAGAAATCGAGAGCAAAAGCCACGGTAACGAAACCAAATGTAAAAATACAGCAACCAAAGAATCGTTTAATAGCAATTCTATTATGACTGAAAACAGTTTGCATTTATTTTCAAATAAATGTTTTGCTATCTGCATGATCCTTCTCTAGCACTGTTTTTGACTATTCATGTTTCATATGTTGAATGCTCTTACTGCTGAGTTGTGGTTGTTTCACCTAGTTTCTCCTAAATGTATAGTAAGTCGCTCTGGATAAGAGCATCTGCTAAATGATTTAAATGTCAAATGTAATATTTGTTCTCATATATATATTTGAACGCAATAATTTTTGGTTGATGTTTTGCTTTCAATTGAATTATTTTTGTTTGCAATAGTTATAATTGTGTTTGATCTTTTTGACACAAAATTAATTTGATAAACAATCAGCAGAAAAATCAATGCCATTTAGTGAACCGCAGTATGAGATCAGTTACAGCCTATATAATTCAAATTCTCCCCATCAATCCTGTTCTCCTGAGGAACCCAAACAGTGCCCTACCCAGAGGCGTCATGCCCATTGAAACTGACGTGCCCCCTCAGATTTTTTAGCCAAGTGGATTTTCCTTTTAATATCAGTATTGTGGGCACCTGTTTCCGTGTGTTGTGCACACTGTGCCCCCTTAAAAAAAATAGGTGCATGACGCTTCTGACCCTACCCACCCTATCTGTCCCCCCACCTCCACCCTCAATCCCCCCCAACCCCCACCTCCTCTCCACAGCCATAACAATTTCATACAACACTTCCCTCTCCACATCATACAGGCTGTTATTTCTGCTAAAGGAGGCTCAACTAAAAATGTATGTGATATTTCTGTTGGGGTGCCCAAATATATGCACCTGTCTAATTTTGTTTTGATGCATATTGTTGATTTTCTGTTCATCCAATAAACCTCATTTCACTACTGAAATATTACCGTGTCCATCAGGTATTTGATAGATCAAAATGAAATTGCTATTTCCAAAAACCCAATTATTTATAAATAAAAATCATGGATATTGTCAGGGGTGCCTAAACTTTTGCATACGACTGTATATACTGGGTCAGGTTAGGTAAGGATCAACATGTAAACACCTAACTAGACAATAATACACAATGAAGGATAATATGACAATGCAGGAAGAACTAGATAATCAGAACATGTAACAGAACACTGGAGGGAGCCAAAAGCACATCTTAACCTATACTAGATAATGAATGGAGAACTGAAATCAAAACAATGAAACACATGGAAACTAAAGACATAAAACTAAACAAAAGACACAAATACAAGTGATTTTGTGATACAGGTGCTACTTGTAGCCGGTGGGGAAAAGAGGTACTAAGTATATACAGTAGTGCCCTAACCTGTGGCTGGGCCCTTAAAAATCTGGGAATAACGAGGGGAGGGGCCCTTAGAGACTGCTTGTGCACAGGGCCCAGTATTCTGAATTATACTTAATCGTTTTACTTTGATTCAATGTAGCCAAGCCATATTAAAACAAAATACCTTAATACACATTCCTGTGCTATTTGTTTTCACAATAACAATTTTGTAGCAGCTAAAAGGAGCAGCTCTTTTTCTAACAGATATTTCCATTGCTGTCAATGCAACTGCTAGCATGATACCGCTCATAGGTGCTGCACGTATTTCCTGTTAATTATGCACCTCTGAAAAGAATTAAGAGAACACTACAATTGTTTCCTAAATCAGCATCTCTACATGTATGTTAGCCATTCAATTCCAGTGTCTCTTGAACTCCAACATTCTACTGAATGAGGTACTGAAGGTGTTCATCTGAAACAAACCTTTTTCAATAAGGAAAGGTTTATTGCTCTTGCAATAGCACCAGCTAGATAGAAAAAACAGTGCTGGTAGTACCTCAAAATATTTGGAAAGAAAAAATAACTATTGACCATGCCTAAATTGTTGAAATGGAATGGTTTGAGTTAGGGAAAAATAGGGTTCAATTATGGCTTTACTGGCAGAGGGATACAGTGAGCATCAGGTTGCTTCCATCCTTAACATTTCAAAGATGGCAATTCATAACAACAAGGTCAAGTAGCAGACATTGTGGATAACAAAGCCACAGACCGGCCGCTCAACGAAAACGACTCTCCACTGATCGGGATGACTGACAAACTTAATTGAATGTCACTCAACAACCGCAGGATGACATTAAGGTGACCTAAGGGAAGTAAGGCAAAGGGCAGCTGGGGGAAATTTGCAGGGTAAGACGGTTTGAAACAGGCTCCTGGGGGGAGGGCTGGAGTTGGGTATAGCGAGAAAAAAGCCCGTAGAATTTTGGACCGTAGAATTGGACCGTAGAAGACTGGAGCACTTACATGGTTGTCCTGGTTGTCGGCTCTGACAATGTCCCCAAACTCTGAAGATTGTTTTTCCTAGCAGGACAATGCTCCATGCCACACAGCAAGTCAATTCAGGCGTGGATGTAGGAACACCAGATCAAGACCCCATCATGGCCAACCTAATCTCCAGACCTGAACCCCATAAAAACTCTGAAATGTGATCAAGATGAAGACGGATGGTCACAAGCCATCAAACAAAGCAGAGCTGTTTGAATTTTTGTGTGAGGAGTGGCATAGACACCCAACATCAATGTGAAAGACTGGCGGAGAACATGCCAAGACACATGATAGCTCAATCAATCAATCAAATTTATTTATAAAACCCTTTTCACAACAACAGTTGTCACAAAGTGCTTTGACATACACCTAGCCCGAGACCCCCAAAAGCAAGCACAAGTGATGAACAGTGGCTAGGAAAAACTCTCTAGTAGGAGGGACCTGGGAAGAAACCTAGAGAGAGGCCAGACTCAAGGGAGTGGCCAGTCCTCTTCTGGCTGTACCGGGTGGGGGATCTGAAGGTACACAGCCCATTGTAATAGGGTCAATCAGTGTTCAATTATTGTCCAGCAATGAAGATATGATGGGTTGACTGTGACCATAGTCTTTATGTAGTATCAATACAGTTCAGTGGTCTTGCGAAGGAAGACAGTGAAGCCGCCTGGAGATGAAAGCTGGCGTAATCGGGTGGAAACGGGATCATCAACTGCAGTGTCATGGGATCCAGCACAGCAGCGGAAGGGGACAGGAAGGAGTCATCAGGCCACATGGTCCTGTCGCATGTTCCTAGGGTCCTCCTAGGATGAACATGACATCAGGAACATTAGAGTGGGCATACCTAGGGTCTAGTACCTTGACACAGCACTGACCCCAAAATGAATATATAAAACCCTAGTCCCCCAGCACATAAACTATTGCAGCATAACATCTGGGGTTGAGACGGGGGGGGGCAAGAGACGTGGTCCTGCACAAGGAAGCCTTCGGGCAGGAGCAAGCAGGCATGTTCCCGACCCACCCACATTGCCAAGACCACACCTCCAAAGGGTCACCAGCAGACCGTAACCACCGCAGGGGTAGCATTGGAGTGAGGATATCCCAGTAGAGAGAGGGGAGCCTACCAGGCAAGCCAGCATGGGCGGTTTATTAACAGTGCCGCCGTTCTCTTTTAGCCCCCTGGGCCAGACTACACTATGCCATAGAACTTACTGAAGAGATGAGTCTTCAGCATAGACTTAAATGTTGAGACTGAGTCTGCATCTCTCACATGGGTTGGCAGATCATTCCACAGAATTGGAGCTCTATATGAGAAAGCCCTTCCACCAGCTGTTTGTTTACAAATTCTAGGAACAATCAGGAGGCCGGTATCTTGTGAATGTAATGTACGTGTGGGTATGTATGGTTGCACCAAATCAGACAGATAAGTAGGGGAAAGTCCATGTAGTGCTTTGTATGTTAACAGTAAAACTTTGAAATCAGCCCTAGCTTTAATGGGCAGCCAGTGTAGAGAGGCTAGAATTGGGGTAATGTGTTCCGATTTTGCAGTTTTAGTCAGAAATCTGGCGGCTGTGTTAAGCACTAACTGAAGTTTTTTTTAGGGTTTTGTCTGGGTAGCCAGAAAAGAGAGCATTACAATAATCCAATCTTGAGGTAACAAAGGCATGGATTAACTTTTCTGCATCATTATTTGACAGACAATTTCGAATTTTTGCAATGTTCCTGAGATGGAAAAAACCTGCTCTTGAGATATTTTTTACATCTTCGTCAAGAGAGAGATCTGGGTCCAGAGTAACACCAAGGTCTTTTTCAGTTTTTTCTGATATGACTGTACAACCATCTATGTTTATTGCCAGATTTGACAGAAGGTCTCTTTGTTTCTTGGGACCGAAAATAAGCATTTAGTTTTTTTCAGAGTTTAGAAGTAAGTCATTTTCTGTCATCCAACTCTTTAAATCCAAAACACAGGCTTCCAGGGTGTGCAGTTTTGGGGATTCTCCCTTTTTTACTGAAATGTACAGCTGTGTGTCATCAGCATAGCTGTGAAAGTTGACATTGTGTTTCCGGATGACATCACCAAGAGGCAACATGTATAGCGAGAACAGTGGCGGTCCCAAAACAGGACTTTGTGGAACACCAAAGCATACCTTTGATTGTTTGGAGGACAGACCATCCACAGATACAAACTGATATCTTTCCGATAGATAGGATCGATAGCTGGGATTGAATATCAGAGTTTTTCCACCAAATATTGATTTCTGAACTCTTCCTCAGTTAACACATTAGTAGTGTGTTGTTTACAAATGAATATGAGGTCTGACAACACTGAATCTTTTTTTATTTTGACCAGTCATTTTCTGCAAATAAATGCTCTGAATGATAATATATTTCATTGGAATTTGGGAGAAATTTTGTAATTTATGGAAGAAAAAAAAAACATTTATTTTACTCAAACACATACCTATTAATAGTCAAACCAGAGAAACTGATGATATTGTAGTGGTTCTTTATTTATTTCTAGAGCTCCATTTTGGGACGTTCCCACACATGCATGTGCACAGATTGACCTCAAGGGGGATTGAGCTCCTGCCCTTTTCCCCTCAGACTCAACAAGTGTCCTCTTGGCCGGTGTTATTTTTATTTTAAACAATATTATTTAGCCCCTTTTTTCTCTTGAGCACCTGCACCTCAAATTGTCTGTGCACGGCCCATTCTGCATTGCTCAGTATCAAAAGTGGTCCAAGGAAGGAAAAGCGGTGAACCGGGTCATGGGCGGTCAAGGCTCAATGATGCACTTGGGGAAGAAAGGCTGGCCCGTGTGGTCCGATCCAACAGACGAGTTACTGTAGCTCAAATTGCTGCAAAAGACTTGTTCTGACAGGAAGGTGTCAGAACACACAGTGCATCTCAGTTTGTTGCGTATGGGGTTGCATGAACCCAGACCAGTCAGGGTGCCCATGTTGACCTACGTTCACTGCCAATAGTGCCTACAATGGGCACGCGAGCATCAGAACTGGACCACGGAGCAATGGAAGAAGGTAGCCTGGTCGGCACCAGGATTCACTATGGGAAGAATGCCAGCCGGCGGAGGCAGTGTGATGCTTTGAGAATTGATCTGCTGGGAAACCTTGGGTCCTGCCAATTATGTGGATGTTACTTTGACACGTACCACCTTACTAAGCATTGTTTCAGACCACGTACACTCTTTCATCTAAACAGTATTCTTTGATGGTATTGGCCTCATTCAGCAGGAAAATGCACCCTACCACAAAGCAAAAATGGTTCAAGAATGGTTTGAGGAACACAACAACAAGTTAAAGATGTTGACTTGGCCTCCAAATTCCCCAGATCTGAATCCAATAGAGCCTCTGTGGGATGTGCTGGACAAACAGGTCCGATCCATGGAGGCCCGACCTCCCAACTTACAGGACTTAAAGGATCTGCTGCTAATGTCTTGGTGCCAGAAACCACAGCACACCTTCAGAGGTCTAGTGGAGTCCATGCCTCAATGGGTCAGGGACTTACACAATAATTAAGCAGGCGATCATAATGTTATGGCTGATTGGCGTATATTCACTATAGACACATACATTCACTATAAACACATAAACACATAAACACATACTTTATATTCACTCTAGACACATATATACTGTATACACTTGAACATTTTCACATGTCAGTGCCTCATGCATTACAATTAGTATTTGTTTTTCATTATTGTACACAGTCTATTTATTATATAAATATAAATATAATGATTTAAATGAAGTGACAGAAGGACCCTGCCTTCTTCACTGTTAAAAATGTACCCTTTTCCACACTTCCAGCCTATGTACCCCAAAACACCCGTACCTCTACATTGTTCCACTCCCTAGGTGTTTTTGCTGAAATTACTGTGATAAATGACTGGTTGTTGGTCAAGCTGTTTAATGTTCCAGACACTCCCATGATAATTATCAGTGAATCTACAGTAAGTCAAGTGACGTCTCAAGGAGATCTGAAAGGATATGGCTCCAGACCAAGTGTTGTTTAGGTTAGAGGAGTGAGAGGACGTGGGGAGTGTGCCCCCATTTGTTTCATACTTGCCACATAAGGGGGTGTTATCCAGGCAGATCAGACGCGATTGGGTTTTCAGGGTACTGTAATCTGTATAATCTGTAAATATTGAGTGACAGAGTGAATCTCTCTTACTAGGACCCGCCACATTGGATTTGTGTGGTTACGGAATCTCCTTCTCAATCAGAATTTGGCATGGATTTCTGGGAATCATTCTTCGGAATCATTGGATTTCTTGTCAAATAGTATCAGAGGTCAAAGGCTTGATATGGGATAGAGCCTTGTTTCACATATTCTGTGTGTCGGCAAATAATTCTTGTTTGAGCAAGCAGTGTTCTCACATGTCTAACTTTGACATCAGAAAATTGTAAGGGGAGAAACATTTTGAAAATATGTAAGGAATAAACAGATAAAAATGTAAGTTTGGAATATTACTTACAGATGTGGCCAAAGGTATTGGTACCCTTGCATGTTATTCAAATAATTCACCATTCACCTTGAAAAGTGTTGTAATTAAAATATATTTATATACATGGGTGTCTTTGGTTTGCAGTGGAAAGCAAACAAAAAAGTTGTGAAAAGAACTGAATAGAGACATTCGAAAATGGCCTGGACAATATATTTGATACCCTTTAGAAGTTAAATGAAATAATTGTATTGTAATGAAACCTCAAGCAAACCAAACCTCTAAGAAAGAAAATAGAAAAGCAAGATTAGAGTTTCCCAAAATGCATGTGGACAAGCCTCAGTCAGTAGAATGTCCTTTAGTAGAGATGCTTTTTGCTAAATCACAACAACTCTACAGGCCAAGTGATGTTTTGGTGTTGCTTTGCTACCTCGGGCAATGGATGCCTTGATTCTGTCCAGGGCACAATAAAATCACATTAAAATTAGGAAGCTGTTCCTCAGTCGCAGGGCATCTGTACTGCAGAAAGATAATGATCAGAAACATCTGAATCAAAAACCACCCAAGACTGGATGAAAGAAAATATTTGATTACTGTTCAATTGAGTGTTAAATAAAAAATGGTGGATACCAAATCATTTTGTAAATGTCTACTTAGTTCATATAAAAAAGTTTTTTAAGTGGAAGGGTACCAATACTTTCGCCACATCTGTAACTAGACTGGGGTCCAGACTATGTAACAAGCAAGACAAAAACGAAGTGTATAAGAGAGTTTCTGTATCAAACACTTTTTCAGGAATTTCGGACTGCAAAAAATAAATTGACAATGAGGGATTGACATTAAAATGTTGAAGATGTAGCCTACTGCTAGTTCAGTTAATATATACAATATTAATGTTCCAGCTAAAATAACATAGAATGGTCGTTTTATCTGAAAGGAATTCCATGTCCTGTGTTCTTTAAAATTTGGTGGTGTTGCTTCGTAAAGGAAATTTTTGTATTTAGGGCCCCAAAGCACTATTCCAAATATAAATGCTATGTATATATATATATATATATGCTAAAATATAAATGCTATGATTAATATTGATATTTTTTAATAAATAGGTCTTGAACAACAATAGGTCTTGAATTTTTCCTTCATTGTATGAAGACGTGTGGAATTGTGAAAAACTGAAATGTATAATATAGGCTACAACTTATAATGTGTAAATGTGTACAACTGAAATATATAGCATAACACTGGGAATGTGTAACTGTGTACCGCTGAAATTTATTACATAGCCTAACAGAAGGTCAATAATTAACATATTATCCAACGTAATACAGAAAATGACCACATCAATTTCGAAATTAATTATGCCTTTTATTTTTTATTTGAATTGAAATAGAGTGCCATCTGCTGGCGGATAGAGCAATCATACCTGATTCGATGTTGTAAGTCATCATAATATATCCAGTATGGAATCGTATAGAAAAGGAGGGTCCCATAAAAATGTTATGATGCAACCTCGGTGCAATAAGCTACTTAAGATTCTGTAGGCTACGCTTTGTGCCCTCTATGTTTTCAACACGCAATCATTTCTATGCATCCGTAAATGGTCTGGTGGTTGATCAAATGTGAAGAAATAACATAAAAGATACATTGAGAAGGAGAAGCGTACAGCTTTTTCAATGAGTGTGTTATTATCTCAATATAAAATGTATCATATGAAAATAAGGAAAACATAAGGATGCAAACGGCATCTAAAATTCCATACCATAGATATTGATTTTGAAGACCCTTATTACACAAAGCCGTTTATCAACGTCTAAACATAATGAATTTTCAACATTCCACTAATGCAATGCCTCGCCATTTTGGCTGTGGAGATCATCTCGAGCTTGTATTTATTTTGAACATAGTGGAAACAGCGTCCTCTGCCGGCCGCTCATAGAAATAACATGTCAGCAGAGAGCGGTCCTGATGCTGCAAGGATGCAGAAAGCGTCGACATAGAGGGATCTGGGTATCTAAATCGTGTCAGAAAGGAATTTACTGGCGCAGTCTCTGTGGCGCAATGGAATAGCGCGCTGGACTTCTAATCCAGAGGCTCCGGGTTCGAGTCCCGGCAGAGATGGGTCACCTCTGCATGCCACACGGCAGACCTGTAATTTTTATTATTATAAAGCATTATATCTCAAATTGCGGTCATCATTTCATGCACTGCATCCTTCCGAATTCTCAATCTTAGGCAGCACGTATATACATTACTATATTTATAACTGTATTACATTGTATCACATACAGTAGGCTAACCGTAACATTATCTTATCATTTAGAATTAAATTCATAAAAATAAATACTCATATACCAATAATTTCTATCAGAATTACATGTATTACATTTTTTATTTCCTAGGTTATGTTACTATAGAAAGGTTTGTTTCACCATGCAAATATACCCTTTCTTTTTTCTCAAGTAGTTCACCTCTGATTTTATTAATTTAGAAATATACAATAATGCCCGTCAAATTGATATATATATATATATACCTATATGTCATGCAACACCGGAAAAAACGTTTTAAATTTTAATTATGGCAAATCCAGGACTCCTATTAAATAAATATGTTTCAGTGAACAAATTATTCTTATATGTATGTTGTTTCGGTGAAGTGCATCCATGTGTAGGGATTTTAATAGTATTTCCAGCTCTTTGGGAGTAGTTCATGATTCAGTGCGTTAGAGGGCGCTCCAACACTGGAATGTGACCTAGGCTACCGTAAATCTGAGAATAATGTGCTTGTTGAGGACAGTGAACATTGTTACATCTTAACAGCCTGTGTATCTGGCTAAATTAAAAGAAAGAAGTCAACCTACGCTGTATGTTCTTGAGCAGAACTTTTGTCATTCAACATAGATGCAAAAGTAGGCCTATTTGATTTGCAGAATGATTGGACATTGATCCACAATTATGACAAGCACCTACCATTTTAAATGTTCATAAAAACATACATAAACATGGCAAAAATACAATAGTTTGGAATTTACGTTCTTCTCAAATAATGGTAGCCTACCATCAACCACGATATTTAAGATAGAAAGTGAAGGGGTGTGTGCTCTAGTGCTGACGTGAGAGAGGGAAAGGGGGAGAGAGGCAGAGAGGGAGAGAGAGCGCGAGATAGAGCGAGTGAGAGAGGAATGCGCTGCTAATGAGAAAACGGACCATCGCGGAGCATGCAAGAGCGGACAGAGAAAGGGGGAGAGGGAAAAAACGGAGAAATGATCTAAACCGCAAAAAAGAGCCGAAAGGGGGGCGGAGAACCACGAAAGTCGTCACATATATTTGTTGGAGGGATTACAATTGCCCTATACAGCTAAATAAAATCCAACGAGGATTTTTGATGCTGTCCTCACGGAGAATTGAGCTAACGGACTTACTGGTCTTCTGAACCATGCAGAGGCTTCTGCTCCTGAGTTTGGCGTTGAGTTTTCACCGTGGTAAGATAAGGGTTTTCCGTTACTTTACCTTAGCAACGATATAGGCTGTTTCAAATGATGAACAATAGGCTATGCCGACTGCTTTCAAACTTGATTTCGGGAAAAGTTACTAGAGATTCGTTTCACTTCAGTGCATGTGTGAGAGTGTGCGTGTGCGTGTGCGCGCACTTTGTGTGAGAGACGTAGATGCTCCCTTTTTCTGCATGTATGGCGATGAGTTTGCTATTACATTCCTTGCAGTGTAAATGGCACGGTCAGTCCATAAGATATGTACGTGCATGTGACTGTGTGCGTGTCTAACATCAATATGTCATTGCTTCAGGGAATTATCTAGTGTCTATCGTATGACCTTAGTTCTGTGAATCTGGTTGCCTTATAGGATGTTAGGCAGATAGGACGTGCTTTGAATGACAGTGCGCATCTAATATGATTGACCAAAGGTGCTCGACATTGGAATGTGGGAACGGCTTGCGTCACTTATTCAAACATTGCTTGTCACTGTATTATTGTGTGACATATAAGCCTATGTGGCGAATTAACACACGCATATTCTCTCTCTCTGTCACACACATACACACAAACACACACACACATACACACACACAGCAAGGCCATTATAGACTGTCTCCTTGTTGCCACGCGCAGCTGCCGCTCCTGTGCAGTGAGTGCATGGATGTAGGCTACCCGGTCCTGCTCGTGCACGTGGCTTATAATATTGCACTGGTACTGTTTCATTTTTGCAATACATTCTATATAGCCTACATCATTTACAAATCATGTATGGCTTTAATTGTAATTCCCATCACTAATAGCTGAGTAATTCCAGCATATGATAGCTATTGGTATAACGTGGTTGCTACGAGACAACCATGGGAACGTGATTTCTTAAGCTACCTGTTAGATTACAGCATCTTCTTCGTGCTTGCGCACGGTACAAGGCAACCCTCCCTTTTCATTGTCTACCTTGTGTGTGCGCCAGTCAGAGAGTGCGTGTACAGTGATGTGCTGGCGCGCGCAGGTACTGACCACCCAACCACTTTATCAAAGGTAGGGGGCGTGTTTGAAAGGTATATAGGATGATGTCATGCATGTATGTCTGTTTTTAGATCCCTATAAGCTAGAGCTACTCCTTTGTCCTTATTTTAGCATCTATATAAAATCATAGGGGTACAACTACACACAAAATTTTAGTGTTGTATCATATTAACACTCACTAAACCTATAACAAAACGAACATAGGTGTAATGTTGTAGTTACACTAATCTGTGTTTTCTTCACACAAAAGTTAACATACATCATGTTACATATGGAATAAAGATTAAACACACACAACATACAATTGAACCCATTCAATTCAAATCAACATGCAAATTCCAGGAGTTTGTCAGCAGGGATATTGTCACATGCTAAAGCATAATGTGTCTAGTTATCTCTCGTAAATCTATTAGTGCACATGAGTGTCTCAACGACATGCCAAAAGCACACATACACATGTGCACACACACACAAACACACATATACGCACGCCATAACACAGCACATCCCAATGTTACATGACTGTAAACTACCTGCCAGCCGCCATCCTCATGTTGCCATTGGAAAAACAACATTTTGTTATTCCTCTAGGCTGTGCTCATCTTGTCTGTTTGTAAACACACCCTAATATGTTACACACAGTTTTTCTGTTCCATATATTATTTTTTAACAGGGAGTTCATGTGATATTTTCTGACATTTAAAAGCATGTGCTGCTATTTATTAAACGTGTATATGCCATACAAAAATGTGAGGCTACTGTAAGTCGCTCAGGATAAGAGCATCTGGCAAATGACTTTAATGTAAATGTAAGATGCAGTTGTTGTTGTTAGTAGCGTACACCTCCTAATCTTGCGACACTGCAACTTGGCATTGCTACCTTACCTACCTAGACAGCTTGAAGTGCTGACAAGAGTGACACAGTGCAGGCGCTACATTTGTCAGCCACTGTCCTTGTAAACAATGCCTCCAGCTGACACGTAAACATAAACACACAAACACACTAATGACCACAGAGCCTTACACCGTTTCATGAGCTATAAATTACATTTGAATTTTGTTTCAAATTTTGCGCACACACAAAAAAAGGTTCAAATGGAACATGTGCCTCATACAGATGTGTCATTTAAATCACATGTGAATTCAGTCATAACGCCCATGTATCTAGAGGTATGCTTTTCCAATGTCCTCATTTCTATAACAAAATCAAGTAATTTCCAGAATTGATGGAGCATTGCTTATGGAAAGCATGACTGTTAACACAATGTTGCTGCTTCATAACATACATTGGTGAACTAATTTTGGCACATAACACTAGAGCTATTTGTTTATTATAAAGTAGATCAACAAAAAAAGACAGAGAAACTGAAAAAAATCAAATTTGATTAGACTGATGTACTATATCCTCATCTGTATTATGAAATCTGTCAGGTGTTATAAGTGTTATCACAGTAACTGGCATTAAATAGTAGTTTGAAATGAAAAGCAATGGTCTGGGTGGGTATACAACTGTAAACAGTAATGAAGTATGGGCCTGTTCTGCAGTGGTCTTGGGCTGGACTGGGTTTACCAATTTAGTTTTTTGAGAACATTCTCTAAAGACTCTGTAAGAATCTACAAACTAGCATGAAGATAGAGCGAGAAGAGAGAGAAATAGAGAGAGGCAGAACATGAGTGAATCTCTATGCTATGTTTTCAAACTGTGTGCTACATTTTGCAGAGAACCAATTTGAGGGCAGGGGGAGGGGTGGCACAAAGTTGTGTTTTTGGGAGGAGTGTGGGTTGGGGGGGATTGTCTAGTGGGCAGGTGGGTGAAGTTGAGGGGGCCAGATCGAGACGGATTTAAGTTGTTCGGGGGTGCTAGCGGTGGGGGGAAGGGATGAAGAGAAAAAAGCTGGAGAGAGAGAGAGAGAGGCAGGGAGTTGGTGCAGGGGGTGGGGGGGCACGGGGAGAGAAAGGGACGATTACTCAAGCCTGACTGGCTCCTCTGTGGGGACGGCCAGCCACACACACACACACACACACACACACACACACACACACACACACACACACACACACACACACACACACACACACACACACACACACACACAC
>JACXGM010016549.1:0-20375 GCA_016801145.1 Umbra pygmaea | reverse complement strand
ATGTATTGTAGCTTCTGCATGTTTCTGGCAGAAATCCCAATGAAGAGTCCGTTACAATAATCCAACCTGGTGGAAATAAAAGCATGAACAAGTTTCTCTGCATCCGAAAGAGTTAAAAGAGGACGTAGTTTGGAGATATTTCGAAGATGGTTGAAGGAGGTTTTGCAAATATATTTAATGTGTTCGTTGAAGGTCAGCTTCAGGTCAAACCTAACCCCTAGGTTTGTAACTGAGGAGGATAAAGTGATGACTTGGTCGTCCAGGATGAATTGATATATCACACACTATAACACCAGTGCTAAGGTGCGACCCTCTTGGCTGTGTCTGGACACAATACTTAATCTATATAATACACTATAACACCAGTGCTTAGGTGCATCCCTCTTGGCTGTGTCTGGACACAATACTTAATCTATATCACACACTATAACACCAGTGCTAAGCTGTATCCCTCTTGGCTGTGTATGGACACAATACATCATCTATATCACACACTATTACACCAGTGCTAAGGTGCATCCCTCTTGGCTGTGTCTGGACACAATACTTCATCTATATCACACACTATAACACCAGTGCTAAGCTGTATCCCTCTTGGCTGTGTCTGGACACAATACATCATCTATATCACACACTATTACACCAGTGCTAAGGTGCATCCCTCTTGGCTGTGTCTTGACACAATACTTCATCTATATCACACACTATAACACCAGTGTTAAGGTGCATCCCTCTTGGCTGTGTCTTGACACAATACTTCATCTATATCACACACTATAACACCAGTGCTAAGCTGTATCCCTCTTGGCTGTGTATGGACACAATACATCATCTATATCACACACTATTACACCAGTGCTAAGGTGCATCCCTCTTGGCTGTGTCTGGACACAATACATCATCTATATCACACACTATTATATCAGTGCTAAGGTGCATCCCTCTTGGCTGTGTCTGGACACAATACTTCATCTATATAATACACTATAACACCAGTGCTTAGGTGCATCCCTCCTCTTGGCTGTGTCTGGACACAATACTTCATCTATATCACACACTATAACACCAGTGCTAAGGTGCATCCCTCTTGGCTGTGCGGCCTATACAACCTTGGACAGAAGCAGTGACTCTATGTCCCCACATGCCTCCACCATTGTCCTTCCACCTCTTCTTCGCCCTCGTCCTCTGCCTCCTCTACCTTGTCCTCATTCTTATCCCCTCGCTCTCCCTGCAATGTCTGCATCTATTGTTCTAAACAGGTAATCTGTCGATTTATGAGCCTATACCAAAACAATGATTGGTTAATAAGTCCAGCTATTAGCATAATATGTGAGAAGTGTGTGTGAGACACTGGTGATTGAGTGTAGCATTTTGATTGGTTTTGTTTGGCAAATGCATTCAAGTTACTTGCTGTTAGGTTTTTGTGCCATGAGTATAGAATTGTGTGAAGTGATTTGTAAAAAGTGTGTGAACTGAGTGAAAGGCTGAGAATTTGCTTATAGTTCTGCAGACTTGGTGTGTGGTTCTGCTCTTTGAGTGACAGGTTTCATAAATTGTGTGACATATAAAGATTTTGTGAAACTGTAATTACAGTATTTCCCAATTGCTAAAACACTAAAAATGAATGCTTAGACCAAAGCGTCGAAACTGTACCATTTGCATACATGTAGTACACACAGGCACCAAACAAATAAACACATTGTCGGCATTGCACTGTAAACAATTCTGCAACACACAGTGCAAAACACTACACACAGTTTTGCATGTTAAACACGTCGGCCAATGATGAAACACTGTGCAGTCAGCACGTCCATTCAAAAATCAAAACATACACAACATTGGCAACACCCCTGCATGCACAGTAAAACACTTATCAATTGAACACCCATCAGTCACAATTGTAGCACTAGAAATAGATCTCAGGTATGTGCACCTGAGGGCCACAGTACCACACTAATGGTAGTTGAGTGTCCACATGGATATATAGCAAGCAGACACCCTATTCCATGGGTTGGAGGGACCCTGCCGTGTTTGTGGTGCTGTCCGAATGTGTCCGACCCAATCCACAATTGTTGTGCGACATTGTAGATGTGGTACCGCTGTGTTCAGGCACACACCATATTGACATGTTGGTGTCTGCATGTTCTGTTACAGACCGTCCTGGGCTTCGATGCAGCAGCGCAGCTGATAAAGCTGGGTTTACAGTTTTTTTCTAATTGCTAACACACAAAATGCTAAATTTGGCTCATCGTGTCAAAACTCAACACACAAGAATTGTTTACACAACACTTGGAGATTAACATCTAACTGCCATGTCAAAACTGCCATTCTGCAATCAAAACTTAACACTCTGACTTCAAAAGGCCCTCTTCAGGTCGATAAGGAACACACATGCACATGATCAATAAACAGTAAAACAGACATAATGCACTGGTCAACTTTACTCAAGACACTTCTGTCATTTGTAGTTTTTAAACCATGTTTATTCCTGCAACCAAGCCTCAGTGATACATTGTACAGGTAGCACAACAACTCCCATTACAAGTCAGGGATCACTCCGTCGATTGGGGTCTTGCCACGTCACCTCGTCCACATCACAGGTGATGTTCCCCCTCGCCAGGCAACGGGGAAAATATCGCTGGGCGTGACGTATCCACCCGTGGATCGACCCCACCTCGATGTCTCTGCATGCCTCCTCTATTGCTCGCAGGAGCGGCACGCGTGCATGTGGTAGGCGGTCATAGACCTTTCACCGCCATGCCGAAAATAATTCCTCTATCAGGTTGAGGAACGGGGAATAAGGGGGCAGGTACAGAACCATGAAAGAATTGTGGTTGGTGAACCAGTCCCGGACCAGAGCAGCCTGGTGGAAACTAACATTATCCCAGATGACAACGAACATGGGCTGCCCTGGTCGGTCCTATGTGACCACGGCATTTAGTGCATGCAGAAATATCAGAATGTGTGCAGTGTTGTAGGGACCCAGTTTGGCATGGTGATGGAGGACCCCCTGACCACTAATGGTGGCACACATGGTGATGTTGCCCCCACAATCCCCGGCGACGTTCTTGATGGCCCTTTGGCCGTTGATGTTTCAGTCCTGATGTCTGGTTTTTACCAGAGTCTCTTCCTCTATCTCCTCTCCCTTTTCCCCCCATCTCTTCCTCGTTCTCCTCTCCCTCTTCCCTTCTCTTCCTCATCTTCTCCTTCCCCTTCGTCCTTCAGCCTCCATTTTCACGATTGTCTCATGACAGGTGCTCATACCTGAATTATATGTATAGTGACTGATTGGTGTTCAGTTACAGGTTAAGTGTTTGTACTAGTTTGAGGTTAGCAGCTTGCTGACCTGGTACCGTTCTGACTCGGAAAGCCTCTCTCTCGGTAATGTGTCGGTAGTCCCGGCTTTTTCACTGATGCCACTGAGAAGCATTTAAACGAAAGTAAGTGACAAACCGCATTATTTTCAAATGGTGCATACCTATGGGTTTACTAAGGTTAACGTCTAGAAATATTGCCCTTGACTTTGCTTGCTGTTGGTTAGCTAGCAATGCGTCAAACATTAATTCTCATAACTTATTCCTCCATATCCGTGTCCTCGATATTCTCATAGTGAGGTTTTGTTAAAGCAATCCCACGTTACCTTAAGCTATGAAAGTCGAGAAACTGGTGAGTGGGCTTAGCTGATCCACAGCCGTTTTTTTTTTTTTTTTTTTTCATGTAAATTGACGCAAATAGACTGCTGAAGATGATTTTTAAGTAGGCTAGCGCAGGGCACTGCCACTGATGGACCCACAAACGATTTGCACTCCGTTATGATACAGTTTTGGTAAAATATTTAACTCTGTATTCATTTGTAAAATGAGGGAAATTAGGGAAAGTGAGCCACTTATTGTGCAGCAGATGGTTAGAGGCTGTAAAAGCAGTTGAAACTTGAAACTACAATCAAGGTCCATGCAGTCAAACACACATTTATACTGTCTAATATTTTTAAGAAAATTTTAAAAAGATATCAAACATATTGATAAGTAATTGAATGCAGCCAGACAGAAGGCCCTGGATACGTTGCAGGAGGTGGCCAGGAAGAAGAAGAAGGACTAAAGCAAGAAGAAGTGCTAGATTGTTCAAAAAGAGTTTGTTTTGGAATAAAAAATTGAATTAAGTATTCCAAATTAGTGTTGTGTATTTTGATTTTGAGAATGTAATTTTACTCTGGGATGGACCGGGGATGGCACACAGCAAAAAGTCCAGTGTTAAATTAACTCTCAGGGCCTTATTTTAACAATCTAAGCGCATGGCTTGAAATGCAGTCTCTCTGTCTCTTCCCAGTCTCTCTGTAACTCTTCCCAGTCTCTCTGTTTCTCTTCCCAGTCTCTCTTTTTCACTTCCCATTCTCTCTTTTTCACTTCCCAGTCTGTCTTTGTGTCTTTTTCCAGTCTCTCTCTGACTTTTCCCAGTCTCGCCGTTTTTCTTCCCAGTCTTTCTGTGTGTCTTCACAGTCACTCTTTCAAGACTCGTTTTCTCTCTCTGACAATACCGCTCTCCATCAATCTGTCTTCTAGTCTCTCTGAGTCTTCTCCTCTCTTCTAGAAAATGTTTTTGTCCTGTCTGAAGAAACATGTCTTCCTGGAAAATTAGTAAACATTTTTCATTAATTTGTCCTCTACCAATTATTCTAGGAAAAGGGACATGTTCTGTTCTTACACATTATGTTCATGGTCAATACGCTGATAATGCTGCCATCACTTGGTGACCATCAGCTACATTGACTGATGCAGACAAAGCCCCTTTAATGCTATCATTACACAATAAAGAACACTGTTGTATGCAGGCATACTGAAATTGACTCTGATGGTCACCATGCTAACTGATCTGTCAACCCAGTGCACCTGGACTAAATTAAGATGTTCTACAGCAAAGTCAGGAAAAAACTAGAAAGACTCTTAATCTGTGCACTGCTGGAAGGCCTGTGCTACTACAACGCCAATAATTTATCAACTAAATGTAGCTCAAGGCTTCTTGATTAGTGAGACAGGACTATGTTGCTGTATAATTCATTTGCTGTAATCCCAGATCATGGAGCCTGAATGAAATCCAGGACAGGCAAAGGTTATCTTTCCACCAGCAGCCATTCACTGCATGTTTGGTTGACTGTCACAAACTTCAAAGTTTAAAACAGGTTTGGTTGACTGTCCCTCCCTTTTCTTTTTTTCCCAATTTCCTTACTTCCTAATTTCCACTAAGCCTGCCTTGTCGGCAGCTTCGCAACTCCTTGAACAGATCTGTGGGATGGCGAAAGATGCGAACATGGTTCATCCAACCACATCGCCCAGCCGCCAATTCTTTTCGCACTGCTCAACCAACACAAAAGACTTTAGTCACATCATGCACGGGATGATTTTGTTCACCAACTATACTTCCTCAATTGAATTTACAGGCACCCAATATGAACGCAAGGAGTTAATGGAGAGCGATGTGGCAGAATAGATCATCTGAGTTATCTAACGCAAATCCTGGGCAGCGCTATACCAATAGTGCCACGCCTCCATGTTTAAAATTGTTTTGGTTGACTGTCACCCACTTTCAAGTTTGAAACAGGTTTGGTTGACTTTCACTCCATTTAAATTTTAAAGCAGGTTTCATTTATTGTCACTCCATTTAAATTTTAAAGCAGGTTTGGTTGATTGTCACTCCTTTTAAAGTTTAAAGCAAGGTTGGTTGACTGTCACTCCCTTTAAAGTTTAAAGCAGAGTTGGTTGACTGTCACTCCCTTTTAAGCTTAAAGCAGGGTTGGTTGACTGTCACTCCCTTTAAAGTTTAAAGCAGGTTTGGTTGACTGTAACTCGATTTAAAGTTTAAAGCAGGGTTGGTTGACTGTCACTCCCTTTAGATTTTAAAGCAGGTTTGGTTGACTGTCACTCCCTTTAAAGTTTAAAGCAGGTTTCTTTGAATATCACTTGACTGTGTTGAATCAATTAAGTCATTCTGGGTTAATCCAGGAAGAGTGTGAGAAATCGATTGAGAACGCAACAAACTGATGTCTGACAGGGGTGTATGTTGTTTACCCTCTGGGTAAAAATGCATTGAATTTACATGGTTCCTTCATTATTCCTGCTGATTTTATCATCTGTTTACAACGACTATCGTTTGCATGGATGTTTTTCATTTGTAATACAAAACAAAATACCCAGAATGAGCTGAGCACCCAGACTTATAGTCATTGTACAGCCCTCCCCCCATTGGCTATTGTGACATGTTTTACCCCTCCCACTCAGGGATAACACAGCCAGTTATCAGTGAAGAGGAACACTTAAGCTCAGCTCTCTCCATCAGGGTAACAAGCCACTCAGTGACGAACATCATTACAGGATTGCTTTAATTGTGCCAACTTCAGGACTTCTCTGGTCAGAAAAAAACATAACAAAGCCCTTGTTTTTCGAGGTTCTAGTCAAGACATATTTGCAGCTAACGCAATGATTTATATAGTTACAGGTTTTGCGCCAAGCATTCCTTATTGAATTCAGTCAGATGATGTTCTATTTTTAGTCTTCAATATTCAAATGTATACATCCGCTGGTCGAGTCAAAAAGGTTTCCAAAACAATAGGTACGTGTCTTGCAATTCAAACAGAATAAATTGCTCGCTATCCATGAAATTACCAGCCTATATCATATCTCTCATTCTACACAAAAAATACTGTTTTTCCAGCATCTCAATGGTTTCCTTAAGAAAAACAACGAGTGGAAATCTTAAGTGTGAATTTAAGGTCCCAACATAGTATTGAAAACCGTGTTGTTGAAGATGGTGAAAGCTGTCCTGTGATGATTTGCCTCTAGATATTGGAAGCTCAAATTGGTGTACCTGGGCACATTATCGCCTAGTTTAGAGCCTAACAGATACCAGTTACTATGGATGGTCTGTCATTTGCTGTGTGTATACATTTTATTTACTATATGTTTGTATGTATATGAGACCAAACCGAGGCAATAGTTTTAGATTACAGGAAACAAATCACTCTACATTGGATTATGTTAAGCAATGTGGTGATCCATGTTATGGACTTGGGCTTCGACATACGTTTTTGAATTGGACATACAATACATACCTGTAACATCCAGCCCTCGTTGGGCTGTTAAATGGACTCCCTTGTTTTGGTTCAGTTAGGTCTCCTGTGTATATGTCTGCTTTTATTTTGGTCTTCAGTGCATGCACAGTGGTTATGTTTCTATGTTCAGTTCTCATGTTCTCTGTTGCATGTTTCGGTTTCTGGTTCTATTAGTTATGCCCCACGAGGCAGTGTTCTTTTGGAAGTCCTGAATAAAATACTATTGAGTTACCATATTCCTTTGCACCTGTCTCTACCATCTACACTGTCGTAGGAACTGTGACAATACCTGACTGTTATGGTCACAAATATATAGGCCTTTTAAAAATGTAATGTAATACAACCTAAATGTTGCTGTATTCAATATTCCAAATAAAACCCATTCAACCCCAAATAGTTTTGCAACGTATTCCAATTGTTTCAGAGATGTTTGTGGTAATGTAAAGTTTGGTAGTTGTTGGCTTATTTAGGTCTTTTTATGTTATATGTGTTTCTATTCTGTTGTTGGTGATAATTTTTTATTGTAATTTGTACGATGTACACTTATTTCATCACACTTGGGTTGTGAGAGTTGGTCAATAAATATTATTAGTCTGTACATGGTTGTGTTAGGAAATTCAATATAGTAACTTCAATTGTATTAATGTTTTTATGTTGTCTCCAAATTCGACACTCGCTTGAATGTGTTTGTCCAAGGATGTGTGAGCATAACAAGGGAATAAGGTCAGCAGAAGGCGTTCAGTCTTTTCACTGGGTTGTCAAGTGTGGATCCTGTTTCACAATGCTGTGTTGTTGAGGGCTGGATCTGGACAAAAGAGGATACTGTCTATCTGCCACCTCATGCTTCTCCATCCACATGTCACGCACACGCCAACACACACACACAGACAAACACTCTAACATGTAAACACAACCAATGGCTGCCAAACAATTATGTGCCTGAAAAACATTACTGTCTGTCTTCTCAAGCCTTTCCAAACATCCACTCCCCCACATAGATACATTGATTTTTTTATCCTTGTGTATACGTACTAGAAAACCAATTTACTATATTTTCTGTCCTCTAATCACTACCCTAAACTAACCCTAGTATAAAACCTCAATATACTGAACTTTGTCTAAACATATTTGTAAAAAATAAAATTCTCTCAAGCAAAATTTATTTTTTCCTAATAGAACACACAAAAGGTCCCAAGAAGGTCAAATCTTCATTGTTTTACTAACCTTCTGGGGATTTTCAGTCCTAACCAGGTTTACAAACATGAATTTTTCCCACCTTTCAATTGTAATTTGTTCAGGCACTTGAATGTTAGCAGGATTCCTTTTTCCAATGTCAGATTTCAGCTTTTTCCAAAGATTTTAATTCGAAATGAGATTAGGATTTATTGCTGGTCAGTTTAAAATTTTTTTTCTTCTTCAACCATTTTTTTGTGCTTTGGAACGTTTTCTTGCTGGAGGACCTATGGTCATTGACCAATACCTAGTTTGGGTAGCACATTTTGCTATACATTTTCTTGGTAATCCTCAGGTTCCTTTAATACAAGGCCTCCAGTACCCTAGGCCATAAAGCAGCCCCACAACAATAGTAGGATCTCCAACGTATTTTTAACCTCAGGATTGGTATTTCTTTTTCTTATAAGATTAACCCGTTTAATCCCATCAGTCACAAACACATACTGAATACGCTCTAAAAGTGATACTGATTATAATAATTTTAGATGTGTTCATGACAAAAACTAATTTGGCATTAAATGGGTTAATTTCATTGCCTATTAACACATTGTTGACCATTGCCAAAGAGCTCTACTTTAGATTAGTCTGTCAATAGAAGACTAGGGAGGTGTTCCAGGCACGTCCAGCTGGGAGGAGGCCTCGGGGAAGACCCAGGACTAGGTGGCAGGATTATATCTCCAACCTGGTCTGGGAACGCCTCGGGATCTTCTAGTCGGAGCTGGTTAATGTGGCTCGGGAAATGGACATTTGGGGTCCCCTGCTGGAGCTGCTGCCCCCGCGACCCGATCCCGGATAAGCGGACGAAAATGGATTGATGGATGGATAGAACATATTGCTAAAATGAAGTGGTTTCTCTAGATTACAAAGATCACTCAGGCCTCTTTGTGTTTTTCTTTCAGCAGAGGGGTCCACCTTGGCATTCGCCCGCAAATCCCTTTTTGTTTAAGTGTAACAATACACATGTTAATATACTAAATTGTTTTAATAGATATTTTACTCAGAAGACATTTGTAGAATTTGAAGGTGGCCCAGTGTTTCCCGAACATCTCCTTGGGACCCTTAGCCATCTAAAAATATAGTTTTTTCCCTGAACCTGCTTACCTGAATCAAGCAGCCAAGGCTTCATAATTAGTAGACAAGTTGATTCAGGTGTACTACTGTAGCTCTGTGATTCATCCACCATTGGGTCTATACAATCAATATGTCTTTATATTTACATAATATCAGTCACTCTGGCCCCCAGTGGGATTTGAAACCTCAACCTTGGCAGGAAAAGCACCATGCTCCTACCAAGGACCATGCTCCTACCTACCAATATTACTTTTCAAACAACCATTTTTGTCAGTGTAAGAACCATCAGAAACAAGTAGCCATTTAACAACTTGGAAATTGAACGCTAAAACCAGTGGTTGCTTAATTATTCAATCAAGAGATAATGAAGACATGGGACTCCAAACTTGTAATGTGAAACTCACTACTAACTACTAATTTACGGAAGCCCTGAAGCCCAAGGCAAAACAAACCTGACTTAGTATCTAGTTCAAACGAGATACACTTATTCCCTGTAGTTTTTTTTACTAAGTCGTTCAAACGAGATACTAAGCCTTTCAAACGAGATAAACGTAGTCCCTGGGCAGAAAAAAGGAGAAAAAAATAAAATTGTCTCAAAGCTATTGACTGAATTATGTCATTTCGGTGTGACACAAGATCATAGATAGGACTGCAATCACAAGTTGCCATCCAATAGCAGCGAGTAAACTAATTAGCAGGCTAAACTATCTGAAAAAGATCTATGTATTTTTGGTAATGGAAGATCAAGATATAATGCTTAAATAAATTATGTACAGTACAAATATTATGGTGGAAGCAAGTTAATAGCATGAATACATTAATCAAATGGCTGTATTGAGCTGATATGGATAAATAGGCTGAGCTGATCATTGAGTGTATGGCTAGGTGTCTTCTAAAACACATAGAAATGCCTTTTACGTGACCTTTGTAGTAAATGTGAATGATTTCCTTAATTTGTGTTTTTATCTGTTTATCTGTTTAAATTTTTCTTCATGTTTCATTTCATTTGTTGCTGTGGTTTTTATATTGCTGCATCACAGGGCAAGAATGTAAAGGTAATACAGGTTTAATAATATTAATGGCATAGTAATCACAACATGTTGTTAGTTACAGTTTTTTATTTAAGCAAAGGTATTTGTTTTAGAACCGAAAACGGCCGTCTTGGTGGTTCTAGTATTAAATGCACTTTTACTGAGAACATTTTTGCTTGGTCAAATTGATCTAGTCCAGGGGTCACCAACCCTGTTCCTGGAGAGCTACCATCCAGACTGTTCTCACCCAATTTAGCACACCTGATTCTACTAATTCTAAGCAATTCTTATCCAGGGTCACGTTCCACTGGGGGGCTTCAGAGAGCGACAGGCGAGATGAGAACACATTTTTTGCCCAGGGAATAGGTTTATGTCATTTGAACAAGATACTAAGTCATTTAAACGAGATAAACTTAGTCTCTGGATAAAAATAACTAAATTGCCTTGGGCTTCAGGGCTTCTGTAACTAATCACCTACTGTAACTACTCAAAGGGAAATGTACATGTTTTGCAATATTTGTAAATTAAAATTAAGATGTAATTCAAATGTATGTTTTTTTCTTAAATTTTGCAAATGGTATTAAACCCAAGTCACTGGAATAAAAGACCAGTGTATTAACCACCGTACCACCACAGACAACAATGTCAGAGTTATCACTGAAAGCTAATCATGCTTTAATAGGTCAGAAAATGTTTTACCCTTTAAAGAACCATTGATTTCACTTCAAGAACCTTCTGTGTACCTGAAAGGTACTTTACCTGTTCATGGTTTCACATGGAACCTTACTAGAACCCTTTTCTTTTAGAGTGTAAGCCAAAGGTTTCAAATGTTCAAGGTCAAATATAAGCGTTTTAATACCCTTGTTGGTGTTTCTTGTCCCCACCATCATATTAAACACCCTCACACACACCTGGTAAAAAACTTCAGTGCAATAGGTCAATATAGTCACATCTATTGCCACTGAAGACAGAGCACAACTGAAACACACAGTATACAGTAGATTAATTGCTACTGTAAATTGTCGGAAAGCATACAACACAAAGGATAGAGACAACTGGTGATTACAGTGGAAAGTGGCAAATATTGCATATAGTCCTACCTTCTCACCAAACCACTTTCCCCTAACACTTGTAGACAAACACACACGCACACACACACACACACACACAAACACACACATGCACACAATGCGCCTCTCCCCGCTGTAATAACAGTTTACAGAGCAACATTGTACTGCCACATAATAGCCATGTTATAATTTGCTCTAACAACTCCAATTATCTCTCTTATTGATTCAGACACACATTTAATAGGAACGGCCACACCTCTTGCATTACCAGTCATTAAAGGTGTTGAACAGTGAACATTTGAACTGCTCTCCTGTCCGTCCCTCCTGGATGTGTTCCTGACAACATAATTTGTCCCTCGATTTTGGCACAGCAAACATCACACAACAGTCATTTCAGCCGCAATACCTTTTTTCCCCTCTCTCCCTCTCTCTCCACTTTAACAAAAGCGAGGCAGCCGGAGACAGAAACAAACACAACACAAAGGTAAAGCTACAGTAGCTTATTGTTGACTGTATTTAAGTGGGTCAATTTCTTTCATTATTTTCAAAGCACTGGCTCTCTGCCTGTTTCTTTCTAATTGCAGATGGGGATGGGGGTGTCGGCGCAGTTTATGGGTTTTGCGGATCATTTTAAAATGCTCTATCATAATTCTAAGTCATCTCAGTCATCTTTGCACTGTGGAAAAGTAGAATTTCTTTCTCTGAGTTAAAATTAGAATGAAGTGTCATTAAACAGCACGGCATGGCTCTCTGTTCAGTAGATTGGTAAGGTAGGATTGTATGTATGCTGATAACTACATGTCATTTTGGGATAGGTCATCAAGTTACCAAGTATTGCATTAAAAGTATAATAATTATGTAAAATTGGTAATAATTTTTAATGTACTTTGAACTTTGCCACATTACTTGCTCGTTTGTTCTATTCTCAGGTGTTTAAGTCTTTAATAGGACCCCTCTACACAGGACACAGGAGTTCATATCTAACTATTCATTGGACATGCAATCGTTGTATTTGTGTCTTCTAATCAGGTTGCTGAATCATTTTGCAAATACACCACTTCAGTTTTGTCTTATCAAATCTGAAATGATCATAATTTTGTGCTAGCAAATCTGAAATGATCATAATTTTGTGCTAGCAAATCTGAAATGATCATAATTTTGTGCTAGCAAATCTGAAATGATCATAATTTTGTGCTTGCAAATCTGAAATGATCATAATTTTGTGCTAGCAAATCTGAAATTATCGTAATTTGAAGGGTTTAAAGCAATGCTAAAGGTTTGACCCCCCCCCCCCCCCATTGTTTTAACCTTTATTTTAATAACTGATAACTGTAGCAGTATTAGTTTGTGCACATCAGATAATTAGTGACATTAACTGTAAAATAAGAAATGAAAGTCTATCAGTATCCGATTCTTTAACTCTCATATTGACATAGTTATCAACTAGCCTATGTGTGGCAGCCTGCGGAAACCCTTCACATGGTGACATTTACTTTCTGGACCATATACATTTTTGGAAACTGTAAACTTTCCTGAATACACATCTGTTTGAATCAATCAGATCTCTTTATCGCATCTGAATTTACAACATTTTAAAGTTGACATGAGTCAAAAAGTGAGAGGGAGAAATGCATTCAAAGATTCCACTCTGTTTTTATTCTATTGTGATGCATGAGGGAAACACCAACACTCAACTTGACTGTTTCAAACAGATTGTCTATCTAATAACTATTTTTATACATTACCTGTTGCATTATTGGTTGCATTCAATAAAAAATTATTGAACAAACTATTATAATATACAATATATTGTGTAAACAATTTATATTCAAACAAATTGAAAAAGTTTCAGAAAATATATGTCATTGCGATTACCAACGGTTAACAAAACATATATTAAAAACCTGAAGAGAGATGATAAAATACATGTTCAGTTTCAAGACAAGATATCTATCTGATCCTGTAACTAGTTAGTCAACTGTTTCTGTTTACCCAAAATGACACATCAACCCATTGACCTGGACCAAACGCACACACCTTCCAGTAGCTGGCTGGTGGAATAGAAACATATAGCAAACTACAGTAGGTGGCTTGTCTTAATTCTAAAAATTAAATTCACTCCAATAACAAATGGATAACCAATAACTTTAAAGTTAGTTTAGTAGTTCAGCAAGTTTTGTACAGTTGTGTGGTATCTTTTATCCCATATATGCCTCCATATCTATCCGAGGTGGAGTTACAGTAGCGGTCACTGTCAATTGATTCATATATAACTACTCATGTATTAATCAAAAATTTTGGTAAATCAGCTGTTGACAATTTTGACCATATTAATGACAACTAAACCGTCAACAACCTGCTACTTTGCTATATAGTAAGGCAGTTATTGTTGCTTGACTGAATTTCAAGTTAAAGTTCAACTAGGAGCGCAAAGACCTTGACGATGCGAGGAGGGGACTTGCTAATGTTGGAGTCAGAGTGTCTCGCATCCAACAATGACAGATACAAGTTACAGGATAGGAGAACCTTCTTTAAAAAATGGGACTGTACATTGCTATGGCATATAGGGAAAATAAATATTTTTGTTCATAATTATAGCCAACAATGACTGGGCACGACATCCAACAGGATCTTTCAGACCGCCACACATACTGTACTACAACAGCAAAATACAATTCCTGAAATTCAGTAGTGGCTTTTGGTTTTGGTGTGCCACCCCAAGATTTTCAGTGGCCCCATCTGGCCACTCCCATTAGGGATGTTGTCATTTTTTGAAAACCTAAAGGAAATAATATGAGAAAATATAATGTTAGTTTGGGTGAATCACCATCCATTAAATTAAAAAAAGGTAATTGCCTAAAAAATGTAGTAAAACGTTTTTGAGTGAGAGGATGCATTCTGATTCTACCTGTTAGCAACAAGTAAAGTTCTCTAGCAGAGAAACTGAATATATAACAGACTAGAGTTGTATAACCATCTAAACGTGATTATATTGTAGATCCTTCTGGCCTATCTTATAGAGCATTATAAAGGGGTTTAAAAGGGTCCTAACAATCAATTAATACAATGCATTACCTACAGTTAAAGTTGAGTTGTGTGTGGCAGAACAGTGTATAGTAATATATTTTTGGAGATATGGGAATTTTGTTGTACCTGATGCCAACAAATGCAACCAGCACGGTTTGAACCTTTGGTATTGTAGCCCATGTGGTCAAGCTTTATCCAAACAGGGAGTTCCCTTCTTCCTCCACCCAACATTTTCCACACCTCACACCCATTTCCACCTCGCCCTCCCCATCATTTGTTTAGATCCCCCAGTTGCTCAGGAAGGCCTTAACAACACTGCCCTTCACACACTCCGTGCTCCCTTGCGGCCATATTTCATTTTCAATACGCCAGCAGTAAAACAGAAAAGAAAGGATAAAATACGGTCACCTTCAAAGCCACTTGCCTTGGTTATTGGCTAATTCCCCATCAGAACAAGTATTTTATAAGGGTATTTGACAACTAACTTGCCCCAAGCTGTCAGAATCTCGCTAGCTGTACATAAAATCTCTAACACCCCTATGGATTTTCTTCAGAAGAGTGGAAATGAAAAATAAATATCTGATCACTAAGTTGAAATTTCAATAATTTTGAGGAGCACATGTTGGTATATCTTGACTCTCAGGGCCATGTCTGTGTAAATGGACATTGGCTAAAACAAAATCTTTATTCAGAGAACAATCCTGAAGAATATTCCATAACAAACAGAAATGTTCTAGACTTTTGTTTCGAATGGAAATGCATTTGTTTGATCTTAAAATAATAGATAAACATGTTGCCTCAATCTGCAAAATAACCAATTTCTCTTTGAAAATGTAATTTCAAGGACATCTTATTCTCATAATCGACTGAAAGGTATTTTTGACTATTTTCTTCAGTTCCTCACAGTCTTTCTGCCTTTTGTTCATTCTCAATCCAACTCCAAAGTCATTGTACAAACAGCAGTGAACATTACATAAACAGCTGCCACTTTTCAAGCTTCACACCAAAGCCTTTGTTGTTTCTGGCCATGCATCTGCCACGTTGTTTTAGTGGGATCTTCCCCAACGACAGTATGGTGACGAGATGTGAACTACATATTCATGTTCAGTCATCTGAAATCCTAGTTCACTGCTTGCTCACAAAATTGGGTTGTGTTCATGTTTTAATTACTTTTGCTGGTATTGTGCGTGCATGTGTTTGGATGTGTTCTTAGTTGTACTAGTATACTGTGTGTAGTGTGTGTAACATTACATGCTGTATGTATTGTGTAAAACAGGGCTAACAACCTTTTACGTTAGCTTGGCTTGAGTCTCAGGGTCAATGCGTGATTTGGCAGCCCAGCTATACTTTATGTACATAAAACTGACTTTCATCACTAAGAAGGACAAATTCAAGAAGTACAATATCGAAAATGGAACATTCATTCGTTTAGTAAAATACAGACGGAAAGTATGACAACCCTTCTAGCGGGGTCATTCTAGAGTTGTAGCTTGAGAGCGGGTCAATTGCACGTCTTTTATGGTTTCATTGGCAGCCGTGATGTAGTTCATCATGGTGTGCATCGTGTGCTGTTGCTATGGTGATATCTGTAAACAATTCTGTATTCCATGTCTTCAGGTTACCCAACAATATATATGTTTTTAAATGTGTTTTAAATGTGTGGTGTGGGTATCCATTTTAGTATACATACTGTCCAAGAATAAATAATATAGCTAGATAACTAGCATTAATAGAATTATTATGTTTTTGTCTAGTTTTTTGTCTGGATAAATCAACATCCTGTTTATCTTCTACCGTGACATTCAAAGTCATTTCCCACCAGGTTCAACTGCATTTACTGTGTTGCTTTCATTTAAACAAACAACATCCAATTTGCCGTCCATCTTTTACCCCATCCCATGTAAAACAGCATTAGCTTGTAGTTATTTGTGTTTGTATATGAACGTGTGACCCCTTGTCTGTTAGTGTGCATTTGTGTGATTGTGTTTTATCTGGGTGTAACTGTGTGAGTCGACCTCAGTGTGTTTATACAGCGTGCTCTGTTATGATTTCACGGGGAGTAGTGAAGTGTTCCAGTCCAGCCAAGAGACGAAAGAAAGGGAGGTCAGAGAGGAGAGACAGAGAAGGATGGGACCGATGTCCAGACTGTTGTTTGACCCAGCTGCCTAGATGTGAGTTTCAAAGCTCTGGCACTATGATGCAAAGAGGCAGGCTTACTGTAGCCATGTGCTCAAACACACACACACAAACACACACATAGGAGGCAGTTGTGAAGCTCACATGTCTACGATACAGTTGTGGAGGGAGGCCCTGTTTAATTTTCAGCCTTCCTGTGAAGTTTGCTGTGGGTGCCAGAGTCAGTGACACACAGGGAGTGTATCATCACCACAGAGGAACGTTGAGCGGGCCATGTTTACGCTCGCCGCTCTCACCACAGATGACACATACTGCTCAACAATACCCAAACGCAGCACCCTCAGACACGACGTTCCCCTCAGGATGAGGACGGGGGGGCTGAGGGGGCCGTGAAACAGGGCACACCCCAAAGGGAGCGCACAACGAGACCAGGGAGAACGGGGAAAGAAACGAGCAACCCCTGAGAGAGAGAGTGGGAGAGAGAGAGATGGCGAGGGTAGGAAGTGGAGAGACTGACAAGTGGACAGAGACCGATGAAGGGGACATGTTTAGACTAGAGGGGGTCTCACTGTGGTGCATCCATTTTAAAGCATGACCAGTGGACTGTTACGATGGACCCAGCACGGGTCAAATGGGGCAGTCAGTTCCACATCTAAACCCCTGGCTGTCTAACCCCCACCATCACCCCCTCCCTCCCCCGTCTCTCTCTCTGCTGAACAACATCTTTAATCCCCGCTGCTCCCACTGAACTATATAAACTATTAACTGCACATCCAGTAAATCCCGCAGCAGAAAGCAGCCTGTAAAATTGCCTACGGGCCCCAGTAAAGTGCCCTTTCTGTATGACATGATGGGGGCCAAAAACAGTCATTTCCCACTACAGGCTTTCTCAAATTGAGTCTTATCCACAGCCGTCGTCAAGGTTTTCTCTCTCTCTACCCTGCCAACCCTTCCCCTCTTCCCCTCTTCCCCCTTCTCTCTTTCGCTTAAATTGTGCTGTCATCAGCAGCCTGGGGGATTATGGGGGAAAGGGCTGACCCCGGTGATGCGATGGGGGATCTGATGGCAACTAGCTTCCAGTCGGTCGGCCTGCAGATTCTTGGCTGTGTGGCGTCCATGATGGGCACAGACACGTTTAACCTTCCTCGCCAGCTAGCTCTGAGGGCTTCCTCTGTGGACACGTGTGTTTTGAGGGAACGTGTTGGAGTTGCAGGTTAAGATGCACATTACATTTCATGGTTAGGAATGGTAGTCATTTACATCAGGATTTCGGGTTACACAATTATCTGTGTCGGCTGGCCTGAGGTAAGGGGAGTTAAGTGTAAAAAGGGGAATTGTTTTTGTGGCATGCTGTGTTGTTCTTGACAGCGGACCAACGCTTACAACAATATGCCCAAAAACATTGTACCAGTATGAGCTACATGGGCTGTTTGGGTAGATCTATGCCATCTCAGTCTGTTATTTTCTGAGTCAGTCACACAGGCCTTATTGATTGGGGGGTTCAGTAGTCCCCCCACTCTTTCTCTCCTCTTCAAATCTCTCACCCTGCTACATGTCCAGGCAGCGGGGGAGCATAAATCGCATTTTCTGCACCTCCCGTTGCTGACCTGAATCCGACAGCGGGCCGCAATAACAGCTCCTAGACTATAGAGGGTAGAAGTAGACATGAGGGCGGGATGAAGAGAGAACGAGAGATCAGGAGAGAGAGAGTTAGACAGAGTGAAAGAAGAGACGACAGATAGAGAGACTGAAAAGTAAATCATACAAACTGTATTTTTAAAATGTTTTTCTTTCTTGTTCCAAAGTCACTACACAGACTTGGACTATAGGAGGGAGCACGTCTGGAAGAGACTGGAGGCAGGGCAGAATGCTGGTGATATGGGATGAGGAGAGAATAGGAAGAATAGTGGTTATATAGAGTGAAGAAATCTTGGTAGTATATACCCTTAATCCGGGGTCTCTGCTATGGACACACACACACATACACACATACATTTATTTTTCTATCTTTGTGGGGCCCTGAAACTGATTTTGACCTAAAGAACCATGTTCCCTATTCCCTCAACCTAATCCTGACTTTTACCCTAACATTAACCATACCCTTACCCTAAAACTAACCTTAACCTCAGTAACCCAACATCAGTGCCTAAATTTAACATTGGAATAATGCCTAACCCTAAACCTTAACCTATTCGGTAATGCCTAATCCTAATAGTAACCCCAATTCTAACCCTATGCCCAATAGGAACTTTTTCCCTAAACCTAACCCCTGAGCCATAAATTGCAATTCCCCTAATATGACCATACCCACAAAGTACAATTTGTCCCCACAAGGTCTAATCTTGCATATTTTTGTTAGGTTTATGTATGGTAAGGATGTAAAGCCATCAGCGAAATTTCAGGTCTCCACATCCATACAAAAACAAGGCCACACAACACACAACAAAAGCATCAAGCACATTGGTGTGGCATGTATGTTGTGTGTGTAGTGTGTGTGTTTTGTATGATGTATGTTGTGTGTGTGGTTGTGTGTGTCTGTTTGGTGTGTGTGTAGAGTGGTATGCATGGTTTGTGTGTGTGTGTGTTTGTTCATCTGTGTGCATGTGTGTGTGTTTGTGTGTGTATGTATAGCTATATCTGGAGTATGAGTGTGCATCTATAAATAACATAAATAAGTGCATTCAAAGCAGGGTATGGTCTTTGTCCTCAGGGCATTTACCCTCTGATCCTTATCCCCCACTATATTGGTTCCTGTTACTCTGTACCCCCTCATTTTCTATATCCCCCTTCCGCTTCTCCCACTCCTCTCTTCAAATCAAACTCCCTCTTTCCCGTAAATCCAAACCCCAACTCAACTCAATGCAAATGTGTCGTGACAAATGAAACAACTTTCTTGTTGAACCTGACAACGGTTTTATCTTTTGCGTTTGACGATGCCTCAGCGTTATGAATGACGGAGGTTTGCGGTGGATATAGAATGTCTCTCTGAACCAGGTGGGTATGAAATCATCCTAAATATATTTGTGTGTATGTCTGTGTGTGTGAGGGACGGAGCAGGTGTGAGAGAGCTGTGTGTGTATGAGTGTGTTTGTGTGTCTGCTCTGGTGGATGGCAGGCTATGAATTATATTACAGGCCCTGGCCCCAAAGCTGAGGCTGAAGCACATCTTCAATTTCAAGACGCGGGAGAGAGAAGAGGAGAAAAAAAAGTAGAGAAAGAGCGGCCGGGAAGAACGTCAGAGAGAAAAAAATAGAAAGCAGATTCAATCTTGGAGCACCTTACAAATGTTAGCGTCAGGTTTCTTGTTTAAAGGAGAAGCCACTGAGAAGAAGGACGAGATGAGAAAGAGAAGAAGTAATGTCCACGACCCCCCCCCCCACACACACAAATAAATAAATATATATATATATATATACTGTAGTGAAAAGATTAAATTGTTTACGAGCTCGGAGCCTGGCTGGCTATAGCGGATGAGCCAAGAGCGACAGAGATAGACATTCTAATTCGTAGCTGTACTTAGCAGACTGGTCCCTCTGTGCTACCACTAATTCTTTTATCTGGCTGTAACACTCCGGGCTGCAGACACATTCAGAAAGAGAGAGAAAAAAATACTGTTTTATACGCTGTACAACTGATAAAAAATATCCACTTGAATACTTGATTTCTTTTTTCCTCCACTCGCTTCTCTCCACCCTCTCTATCTCT
>JACXGM010016548.1:0-20474 GCA_016801145.1 Umbra pygmaea | reverse complement strand
TGATGTGTTTTAAATTGCGTTAGACAGCCAATCGCCGGTGACTTTGTCATTTTACGCAAGTATGCTAAATGATTATTGGATCACAGACGCTTTGGAACCGAAAATTGGCACCGAAAAATAAATACTTTTTCGATACTCGATAGTATCGACGTATTTCGGTCGGTGCCATAAAAGTATCGATGTTCGGTGCCCAGCCCTATTGTGTCGTAACAGTAAGATTTGTTAACTGGTAATATTGTGTCATAACAGTAACGTTTGTTTAGCTGGTAATATTGTGTTGGTAACAATGAGGTTTGTTAACTGTTAATATTGTGTTGTAACATTAAGGTTTGTTATCTGGTTATATTGTTTTGTAACAGTAAGGTTTGTTAGCTGGTAATATTGTGTCGTAACAGTAAGGTTTGTTAGCTGGTAATATTGTGTCGTAACAGTAAGATTTGTTAGCTGGTAATATTGTGTCGTAACAGTAAGGTTTGTTAGCTGGTAATATTGTGTCGTAACAGTAAGGTTTGTTAGCTGGTAATATTGTGTCGTAACAGTAAGGTTTGTTAGCTGGTAATATTGTGTCGTAACAGTAAGGTTTGTTAGCTGGTAATATTTTGTCGTAACAGTAAGGTTTGTTAGCTGGTAACTTTCTGTCGGTAACAGTAAGTTTTGTTAGCTGGTAATATTTTGTTTGTAACAGTAAGGTTTGTTAGCTGGTAATATTGTGTTGGTAACAGTAAGGTTTGTAAGCTGGTAAGATTGTGTCGTAACAGTAAGGTTTGGTAGCTGGTAATATTGTGTCGTAACAGTAAGGTTTGTTAGCTGGTAATATTGTGTCGTAACAGTAAGATTTGTTAACTGGTAATATTGTGTCGTAACAGTAAGGTTTGTTAGCTGGTAATATTGTGTTGGTAACAATAGGGTTTGTCAGCTGGTAATATTGTGTTGGTAACAATAGGGTTTGTTAGCTGGTAATATTGTGTCGTAACAGTAAGGTTTGTTAGCTGGTAATATTGTGTTGGTAACAATAAGGTTTGTTAGCTGGTAATATTGTGTTGGTAACAATAAGGTTTGTTAGCTGGTAATATTGTGTTGGTAAATAAGGTGTCTTTGTCAGCTTTCTTCTTTCATCCAAAAAATTCTTACTTCTATTACTCTCACTACCTTTTTTAACCTTTCTGTTCTCTCTGTTTATCTTTCTGTCCTCTCTTTGTCCCTCTCTTTGTCCCTCTCTTTGTCCTCTCTTTGTCCCTCTCTTTGTCCCTCTCTTTGTCCTCTCTTTGTCCTCTTTCTGTTTCTCTCTCTTTCTTCTCTCTCTTTCTTTCTCTGTCCTCTCTCTGTTCTCTGTTCTCTGCTTTCTCTTTGTTCTCTCCCTGTTCTCAGCTCACCTTCCTAAATCCATAATCTTCTCCATCCTTGCTCTTGCTGACTGTAATACCCTGTAGTCTTTGTGAGGTGTTAATATGTGTCATATTTCTCCATTTCACAAACACACACACACAAGCATACTCACACATTCACACAGACACACACCCTCTGATGGCATCTCTGTCAAGCCCAGGAGAGTGTGTCCTAGGTGTTGAGTTGTATGCAATGTGTTCATAGTGCTGACTCAGCCGGGCAGTCCAGGTCACTGGATTACTGTCTGTTCCCAACACTCCCATTGCCATGGAAACCACCACTACAATTTGGACAAAATATTTGCCTGCTCAGAGTCACAGCAAGTATTGTTGTGGTCTACACTACACCAGAGCCATGTTGTGGTCTGCACTACACCAGAGCAATGTTGTGGTTTACATTACACCAGAGCATTGTTGTGCTCTACATTACACCAGAGCATTGTTGTGCTCTACATTACACCAGAGCCTTGTTGTTGTCTACACTACACCAGAGCATTGTTGTGGTCTACACTACACCAGAGCATTGTTGTGCTCTACATTACACTAGAGCCTTGTTGTTGTCTACACTACACCAGAGCATTGTTGTGGTCTACACTACACCAGAGCATTGTTGTGGTCTACATTACACTAAAGCCTTGTTGTGGTTTACACTACACTAGAGCATTGTTGTGCTCTACATTACACCAGAGCCTTGTTGTTGTCTACACTACACCAGAGCATTGTTGTGGTCTACACTACACCAGAGCCTTGTTGTTGTCTACACCAGTGGTTCTCAAACCTCTCTTCGGGGACCCCCAGACGTTACACAGTTTAGCTGTAGCCCTGAACCATCAGATCAGATTTACTAACAAACAACATGTTGATTAGTAGATAAGTTGAATCAAGTGTGCTAGCTCAGGGGTAGTTCAAATACATGGACTGGCTTGAGGAGAGGTTTGAGAACCACTGGTCTACACTACACCAGAACATTGTTGTGGTCTACACTACACCAGAGCATTGTTGTTGTCTAAGCTACACCAGAGCCTTGTTGTGGTCTAGACTACACCAGAGCCTCGTTGTGGTCTAGACTACACCAGAGCCTCGTTGTGGTCTAGACTACACCAGAGCCTCGTTGTGGTCTAGACTACACCAGAGCCTCGTTGTGGTCTAGACTACACCATGGCCTCGTTGTGGTCTAGACTACACCATGGCCTCGTTGTGGTCTACACTACACCAGAGCCGTGTTGTGGTCTACACTACACCAGAGCCGGGTTGTGGTCTACACTACACCAGAGCCGCGTTGTGGTCTACACTACACCAGAGCCGCGTTGTGGTCTACACTACACCAGAGCCGCGTTGTGGTCTACACTACAGCAGAGCCGCGTTGTGGTCTACACTACACCAGAGCCGCGTTGTGGTCTACAGTACACCAGAGCTGCGTTGTGGTCTACACTACAGCAGAGCCTTGATGTGGTCTACACTACAGCAGAGCCTTGTCTATTTACTGTCTACAATTAGGAGCAGGACTTATTCCTGAAAACCTCATGGGTTGTACACCTTCGCCATTAAGAATGTCTTACCCAGCTAAGGCACTGTGGTATTGGTATGCAGATGGCTGGTGGGCAGATGAGATTATAGCGGTGCAGATGTCTCAGTGGTTAGGGAGGCAGAATTGTAGTCAGAAGGTTGCCGGTTCGATTCCTGCCTGTGTCAAATGTGGTTGTGTCCTTGGCCATGGCACTTTACCCAGGTCGTTGTTGTAAATAAGAACTTGTTCAATTTACTAGTTAAATAACGGTAAAATACATCAAAATAAAAAACTGGGGATGCTTAATGGTGTTACCCATGGCTGTTTTACCAACAACAGATTTTCTGTGTTCACAGCAAACAATGATGGCAAAGGTACTGGCAAGGACTTTCTGATTGAACTGGCAGTGTAATGTGAAGCAGAATAGCTTTGCAAGCTGTGATTTAGAATTTACATGTACAGTTGTATGCAAAGGTTTGGGAAAGTTACTTTGTGTAAAACAATCTCTATAGTTAGCAAATTCCGCTACTTGACATTTCTGCAAATCATAATGTACTGTACAGTTACTATTTATTTGCAGAATTTGATTGAAAAATAAAATATTGAATATGGCATTAGCCGAAGTTTGAGCGCCCCGTCAGTACTTAGCAGCACCACGTTTGCCAGAAAACATATCTTTATGTAGTGAGAAAACAGTCTTTGTATTCTTGCTTTTCCCCACACCTCCTTGCAGAGCACTCATAGTTCAGAAGTCTACTTAGATAATTTTGCATGTTTGAGGTCTACTGTAACCACAGATGTTCAATAATATTTGAGTCTTCGGGTGCCGGGTGGTGAAGGCTATTTGACACTTTCATTGTATGCCAGTTTATTGTAGCGGTCTAAATACTCTGGACCAGCCCGCCCCCCCTGGCAACAGGGGTCCAAGCCCTTTTCCGGCCACTGTCTGTGTCCTACCCCTTTTTTCCACCTATACGCCCGTCTCCCTACATTATGCGTCCTAATATTCTCCCATTTAAAATAATGAAATTTACCCCCCAAATACAAATCTTGAAGTAGTTTACGGTTCATTTTGAGGTGCCATGTGTTGTCTTTTTGTGATATCCAACAGTTTTTCAGCTTCAGTTCGTTCACTTATTATGGAACATTACCTTCCAGTCCTTGTTGATACATAGAATCCATATTTTCCCCTGCCCGCACATTATTTCGTTTGCCACTGACTGCAACACAATCACAAAGAAAAATAGATCCTCTCCAATGCTCTGTTGGCAAGATGATGTTTTCTTCAAATATTCTCTTTTTTCTCTCCAACCGAATCTTTGGGGAAAGTTGTGAAGGCCAATCTGCCGATGGGTCCTAAATACCAATCACAAACTGTTACCTCACCTATTCATGTGTGAATCCTGCCCCCCTTTGTTTGCTGTCTGTGTTTGGAAATGAAGACAATAACTGAGGATCACTTCCCTCTTTACTCTGACTAATGTGCCATGGTGGACATCTGAACTGATATTGTCCTGCCAACCAAAAATATTGTCCATGCGCTTAAAGAATTTTTCAGTGGTTGTGGCCAAAAGGTTAACATTTTACTTAATCTTTCCACATCACCTGATCCAAAAATGTGTAAAAGTATTATGTTGCTTACATCAGAGGTTTCCTTTCTATAAACTTTCCAATTTTCTATTACATTTTGAACAGTGGAAATTGCAAGCAGGAAACATTTATATATATTAGCCTTTCCCTGCATTGGATCAGGTAATTATCTTCATGTTCTGATCTTCAGTCAGCTGCTTGTTCAGGAGCATGTTGGTGAGAATTTATTTAGCTCTGGATTTGTCATCCCCTGACAGATTTAAGGCCTAACAAGTCAATTCCTTTCAGAGATCTCAGAAACATCATAAGCCAACCAACTGGAAGGTGGTTCAGAATTTTGGACATGCTTCATTTAATTTTTAGTATTCCAATTTGGTGAAATATTTTAAGTTTAAGTTTGTTTGCTGTAGCATTTTGTTAATGTCTTTTCAGCTCAACGGACAATACTTGTAAATTGGCAAAGGTTTGCATATACTGTAACTGTATGTCTGACTGAATGAAGGAATCATATAACTGAATGTCTGAATCACTGAAGGAATCACATAACTGTATATCTGACTCAATGAAGGAATCATATAACTGTATGTTTGACTCATTGAAGGAATCATATAACTGTATGTTTGATTCCTTGAAGGAATCATATAACTGTTTGTTGGACTCATTGAAAGGTATCTGTGCATTTAGTGGGCTTGTGATCGGGCTGCAATGTGTTGCTTCTTGGAACCAGACAACTTCATTGGGGTGGGCTGTGACACACCAAGCATTTCACACATTTGTTCTCTTGTAGCACTAGCCTGAAAGTGGAGACATCCAAAATGGCCAAAAGTAGTGCACTACAAAGGGAAAGGTGTGTAATCTGGGATGCACATAGAGGCCTTATTCAGTGTAAAAGTCACAAGATGCCTTGTTCCCCATTTATGACCTGTTAAACAACTTGTTAACTCAATTCCCAATGCTTCCTTTTGGACAGCGGAAGTAGCGTTAAAAAGGTAAGAGGGTTTGTGACTATAGACGTTTTGAAATCATCTCGCTGTTTAAAACATAATTTGTAATGTCTTTCATGTTTTCCTGTTTTCTTATTTTCCATTTTTGCTGAGGTGGGAGTAGGATTTATTAATCCAAACAATGTGTCATTCAGCAACACTTATACAATTTTTTATGAAATCACTAAAATATAAATGTAAATGTTGAAAGATTGTTAAGTAAGCTTTGGTTTAGTACTCAATATTCAGTTAAAATCTCCTTGTCATTGAAGCAGTGAATATTTGCAAATCAACAGTTTGAGGACCACATCACAACGCTGGCCCCACCTCAGATCATGATCCATCTGCACATTAACGAGAGCTACCAGAGTTTGGACGAGTTTGCCAATAATGGGTTCAGCAGACAGTTGGTTCTCATTGACCTAACTCACATTCTAGATTTCTGAATAAAATGGGCATTAAAATGTGGCATTATATGCCTTGCAGGACAAGCTACGTTATGAGGTTCGAGCCTGACTATGGCTTCTCCGACTTTACCCAGGACCTCCAGTACGAGGCAGTGCAAATTGGCCATAGCACTGCCCGGTATTTGGGATAGATAAGTCGGATTATCTACCTTCCCACGCCGCTCTCCAGTGACTCCTTGTGTGAAGAATGGGCACCTGTGAATTAAATCGCGGAGGTATAGTTGGTGAACGTAATAATTTCGTACATGATCTGACTAAAGACATCCCTGTCGGATGAGCAGAGCGAAAAGAGTCATCCGGCTCGGTGACATGTGGATGGATGAAACGTGTGAGCACCCCTCACCATCCCGCATCTGTCCAAATTGGATAAGACCAATTGGGAGGGGACAAAAATTTGGGAGAAATCACACAAACAAAATATGGGTCTGCAGTTCACACTGTGAGAAAAAGAGGTACAATGCAGGTCCATTTTTGTTCCCTATGGTACAAACATAGCAAATGTTCCCTTAAAGTACAAAAATGTTCATTTAAGGTACAATTATGCATGCTCTTCCCTTTTACTAAAGGTAAAAAAATGTACCTTTGGGGGTACCACCCCAGTGACAAGCTTTTGTACCTTAAAGGTACTGTTTTGTACTTTTTTTCTGAGTGCACATAAGGTGAATATAGAACTTATAAATCATGAAACTCCTGAAGCTAAATCCTCCCTGGGAAGGTAACTTTTCTGATCAACCAACCCATGGAAGTTACCTTTTCTGATCAACCAACCCATGGAAGGTACCTTTTCTGATCAACCAACCCAGCAAATTTGGTAGTGGATCACCTTGTTGAATGTGCATCTTAGGGTTTCTCTAATTCCATTTCCACTGAAAACCAGAACCATTGTTTTGTAATCCACCCTGCAGAGAATGGTCTGTTTAAAATGTTGTTTTATTTACCAACCTTCCCTTCCTTAATTCTGCAATGAACTATGCACTTTAAGAAGGATTGAATCTTCATCAACTTGCCTGGACATTGTTTGAAGTACGCTAGACAAACATGGCTACAAAAGGACAGCAGCTCAAAGCTTTGTGCTGGACAACCTTGGTGAAGCGCAGGGGATGATATTGTCATACTGTTGTGAATGCCCTAATATTCAGCTTTACCCTGAATGCTTATTTCTACTATAACATACGTACATAACATACGTACATATTTTCTTTTAAAGGCTTTGAGCATGTGGTTTAATTACCAGTATCTCAATATGTTATATATTATTGTTAATTTCATTTTAAAGTTTAAACTGAGTTAACATCTGTGCGGCCCACTTATTTGCCAACATCCTGTGAGTATTAAACAGATGTTTGTTTTGTGCATATGCCATTTTATTGCTAAATGCCTCTACATGCATGTACGAGTGTCCGATTCCCCTCCCTTCAGATGTTTATGTGTTTGTTAATGAGAGAGTGTGTGTGTGTGTGTGTGTGTGTGTGTGTGTGTGTGTGTGTGTTATGTATCTCACACATCTCTGCTATCCTCTCAGGATCTAGCCCTGTTGCCAGAGAAAGACAAGGCGCCACTGAAGGAGGGGGGCGTTACCCTTAGTGGAGGTCAGAGGGCAAGGATAGGCCTGGCCAGGTAATAACTGTACACCAGGAAACACAATGACCTCTGTAATTATACCACTGTGTTCAGGCTTTGTTCAAAATGCTAAGTTCTTAGATTTCTTGCACTTTTGCTACATTTTGCACACTCTGGTGTTAGATGTTAAGCAACATTTCTTTGCCATGGTTTTGTACTGTGCAATCACAATAAAGTTTAATGTAATCTGTTCTGTAGGGCAATTATGTCCAATAAAACCAGATTGCCACTGTATCTTTTTTGAGCTATGTGTGAGTTCACCTCCTGTAGTGTTTTACGATCTAGGAGCTCAAATGGACTTCATTGGTACCATTAAATCTTGGTACCATTTAACCATTAAATATACTGTACAGTATATTCTGATGTTCTGACATAAATTATTTATTTGGTTTATTGTTCATTCCTCTGTTTGCCCCCACCAAAATAAATCCACCATGGACATGACTTGATTTGATTAATGACTTACTTGTGTGTTTGTGTGCCTTCTGCAGAGCTGTGTACAAAGATGCAGACCTTTACCTATTGGATTCTCCTTTCACCCACCTGGACATTGTGACGGAGAAAGAGATCTTTGAGAGGTCGGTTAGTGGTTCACCACTAGGCTTTATGTGAGCTGGGGCGTGGCTGATGGGACGGGTGGGATGGGGCATGGCTGATGGGAGAAGTGGGATGGGGCATGTCTGATGGGTGGGGTGGGGCATGTCTGATGGGACGGGTGGGATGGGGCATGTCTGATGGGACGGGTGGGATGGGGCATGGCTGATGGAACGGGTGGGATGGGGCATGGCTGATGGAACGGGTGGGATGGGGTGTGGTGGCTGATGGAACGGGTGGGATGGGGCGTGGCTGATGGGAAGGGTGGGATGAACTTGTGGCTGTGTTGTTGTCTTTTACCTTGTAAGAACATCACTTAAGTTGTAAAGAGTTACAAAACCTATTTGGATTTTCTTTTCTTTTTTATTATTATAATCTTTTCAACGGGACAGTAGGAAGTCGAAGCCAGGGAGACAGATAGCGAGAGATATTCAGGAAGGGCAGAGACAGTGGCTGAGCCAGGGCTCAAACCGTCGTTGCCAGGGCACATGTGTAGACCGGAGTCGGGAGCTTAGACCACTTCCACTACATTCAATTTCGCATTGTTGCTTGCTCCTTGGGGTTCTAGGCTGGGTGTCTGTCAATTTTGATTGATACACCAACACAGGCATGCCAAAAGTGTTTAGGTTTAAGCTTTTTGGACACTTTCTTTTCTGGCATTTCTCATGATAATGTTATTTGGGATATTCGTACTATAACTGAATAACAAACAGAAACATCCTCTCTTTTGCTTTTTTCCCAAAAACCACTCCACACCTGTATTTTAAATGTGGATAAACTAAACAAAGGATTTATTTCTTCTGCCAGGTGCCTGTGTAAACTGATGTCCTCCAAGACTCGCGTGGTGGTCACCAGTAAGCTGGACCACTTGAAGAGAGCAGACAAGGTCCTCCTGCTCCACAATGGTATGTGCTACTTCTACGGCTCCTTCTCTGATCTGCAGGCCCAGAGACCAGACTTCAGCTCCCTGCTGCTGGGCCTGGAGGCCTACGACAACATCAACGCTGAGCGCCGCACCTCCATCCTCACCGAGACCCTGCGGCGCGTCTCCGTCGACGAGTCCGCCAACCTTCGCAGCCCCGAGCCCTTCCGCCAGTCCTTCCGTCAAACCCAGGCAAACATTGTTAATGGCAACGCCGGGCATCAGGGCACAACCATAGCTGGGGGAGATGGTCTCACGGCGGCAGAGAAACGTAAACAGTCGATTATCTTGAACCCATTAGCAGCAGCCCGTAAGTTCTCCTTCATTGGGAATGGCCAGTCTCAGAGCCCTGGGTCCACCAACATGGAGGATGGTATGCAGGGGATGTCAGAGAGGAAGTTCTCCGTGGTACCCGAGGACGATCAGGTAAAGGGGGTTTACTTCCATCCACATAGAACTGGACTCTGATTAAGGCTAGTAAAATCAAGATCAGATGGCTCAGTCGTTAGGAACTCGGAATACCGACATGTAGTCAGAATGTTGCCGGTTCGATTCTCGACTGTGCCAAATGTTGCTGTGTCCATTGGCAAGGCACTTAACCCTAAGTTGCACCACGGGTATGTCCCCATATTTATTGTAAATCGCTCTGGATAACAGCATCTACTAATTTAGTAAAATGTAAATGTAATGACAAGGCATAATCTGTGGCTGTAAATCCGTCTCAGTTTTGTCATTGGACAGTCTACGTAGTTGTCATTCTTGACTTATAAAAGCTACTTATAATGCGATCTTAATTAGGTCATTCGTCAAGTGTTGATTTGGTTACAGGTGGAAGAGGCGCTGCCGCGAGGGAACCTATATCACCACAGACTGCATCACCTAGGTGGGCAGCGGCGCCAGTCCGTCCTGCAGTTAATCACCAACGCCACGAGGCAAGGCAGACGGGACCAGCTGCAGTCGTCCTTTAGGAAGAAGCTGTCCATCACACCGCAGTGTGAGCTGGCTTCGGAGCTTGACATCTACGCGCGACGCCTGTCCAGAGACAGCATCTATGACATCAGCGAGGACATGGACGAGGAAGACATGGAGGTACGGTTGATTGAAGGGAGCCGGTTCATTGAAGTGGGGAGGTTTTTTTGCTTGTCTTTAAAAGCAGTTGAATGTTGAAATAGCATTTGAGGTTATGTTTAAGGAGTGGTTAAGAGGACATTATAGAAGGTTAAACATAAAAATTACACAAAGTACAGTTAGGTTTGTATAATTCATTATATTTTTCATCCGTTTGCAGCAATGCTTTGCAGACGACCGTGATAACGTGTTTGAAACAACATCGTGGAACACCTACGTGCGATACATTTTCACCAACAGGAATCTGGTCTATGTCCTAATCTTCATCTTCTTTGTCTTCGTCCTTGAGGTAAAGATAATGTTTGAAATAATTGAGATGGTCCCTGTATTTCAGATATTACAGATCAAGTCTTATATTATGGCTTTCAACCAATCATCATTCAGGATTTATAATAAACAACACCACTGTAAAAGAGTAAAGATTCTATATTATATATACCACTGATTCATGAAATAAGAGACAAAACTACTTTTTAAAGCCTCAAAAAGGACTTAAATTGTACATTAATTCATAATTGATATAGTTATAAACACAGGTCTCAGTTAGCAAACCATGTAAGGGAACAGATTTTCATTAAAATATTTTAAAACTGACATTTATTCACTTCATAACTTGATATTTGTCAATAAATAAAAAGTGTTTTTTTATTTGATCAATTCAACAAGGGTGTAAAGTATGTACGTATCGAATAATGGTGTTAGCAGAGTAAAGTAAGAAAATGCATTATATACATTTTTTCTTATGATTTCACACTGTTTTGCATAATGCCATTTCAAAATACCTTCATTTTCTATACTCATTTTTATTATTAAACATATATAATCAGTGTTCTTATGCAAATTAGACACCAATGCATGTAGTACAGTTGTTTGTTTATGTATAAAGACAATCAATTGGACAATAGTAAATAGATTTTATTTAAAAAAATATAAAAACCTTAATCTTACGGTGTTGACAAACTGATGGGGAATGAAACTGACATGGAAAAGGAACATAGTGTCAAGGGAAAAGGGAGAGAGGCTAGAACAAAAAACACTTGGGAAAAAGATATTAAAGGCACAAATGAAAAGGCTAGATTGTGCCTGGCATCAAAAGAAAATGAATAACCTATAATTGATCTGAACTAGTTAAGCAAAACTGAACTGAACTGACCTGACAGAGGACACAACAGGTTAAAATTTAATGAAGTTATTTAATAGTTTTAAAATGGAACAGTAACAGGATCCAGAATCCTTCCCGTATGTGTCCTGCATTCCAATGGCTCACTGGAAAATTAAAGTAAATAGTTAAGTGTTGCATATCCAACTATGTTTCACCACAGGCTTTCATACAGGTAACCAATCGAACAGTTAATATTTGACTAATAATAATATTTATTTAATAATAATTCATATTTAACTTGCTCCCACTGCCTCCATTTAACATTGATTCCACATTGCTCTGGAGCCAGTATTGTGTGCTTGTTTGTGCACTGTAAACAGGTGCGAAGAAGGCAGGCCTCACTTGCTAGCGAGCAACAAACTAACTGAAAGCTGTCATCTAATTTGGTCGACTCCACAACACCCGATGACCTTAGAACCTAAAGCATTAAGTGTGCCTTTTCGTGTTACTCAAACAGACATGTATTCCTATCAGATTCCTTTGGTGCTGTAACATAGAAGTTCCACAGAGCACAGAAGGAAGAGTAACTGAGCTTCTTTGTTGGGTTCTTGTTGAGGACGTCACTGTGGAGGTTCATTCAGAGTCAATCGTTGGTTCTTCAGCTTGTTCCTGGTGATGGTGTCTGCTTTATCAGTTGTCATGCCAGTTGAGTTTACAAAGAACTCCTGAACATCTGTATCTGGCTGATACGCTGTAGAAATGTCTGCTTCTGTGCTGTCCGTTTTCTTTCGCTCAGTAACCTTTAACTGAAACCAAACTGGTGGATCCTATGGAGAAGCCGATGTTTCTTTAGGATCTTGCCTGATAATGCTAGTTGTCAACTTTTCAGTGGCTCGTCTTCGTGACACAGTAGTCTGTTTAGTTATTTTGAGTTTGTGCCAGAGAACATTGTAGAAAAGAAGAGCTTTCTTAATGTTAGGGTTTCCATGGCGTCTTCCTGATATCATCCTCAGTTTTAGTTTGTGGTCTTTTTTGTTTTGTCTCTTTTTTGTTTGCCATTTGATTTGTCTCTTTTCGCCATTTCTGCTTTCGGTTTTGCTCTTTCGTTAACTTCTAATTTCTTTCTTTGAATTCCTTTATTTCCCTTGAATGCCTTTTTCTATTTTTTTCTTTTCCTCTGTTGCAGGAGCACGTCTGCTTTTTGATGGCTCTTCAATACCCTGGTCTAATGGACTATCTGGGGGGTGTCTACTAGCTGCATTGCATTCTGCAGAGCCCTGGACTTTCTCTACCTTTTCTGATTATCCCTCTAATACTCCTCTGTTCAACAAAAATTATTTTTGTCTGACTTTTTTGTTTTGGACCCTATTCTTCTACCTTTGTCTTTCCTTCTTGAGATTGTCCCTTCTGCTGTCTTAGTAACTGTTTAATTTGTATCTTCTTTTTCTCAGATTCTCTCTATTTTCTTTTCCTTGCTTCTCCACTGACTGATTCTTTATAGCCATGCTTGCCTATAGTATAGATAAAAAATGAATGTTAGCCTGTGTAATATTTTACATCATGTAAGTTAACATGTATTAGCGCATAATGATGTTAATCAGTAGTTTTTATTACATATTGAGTTTTTAGGAGCACTTTCCAGCTCAGTCAGTTTAGACGTCATATAATCTGTCGGAGTTGATGCTGACAGAGTTGAAAAAATGACATGTTTTTTATCTTAATCATGCCTTCTACACTGGAGTCATTTTTCTTTTCGACATTAGCTAGCTGCTTCTATTACCTGAACTAAAATATCTACATTTATTCCACAGTTCTTAACTAAGATGATCATACTCAGAAGACAGTGTTGACACGTTAAAGCTGTGACCGCAGTTATATAAACATTGTTTGCTGCAACTATTCAACAATTTGGCCTACAGTAGCTCGTCTGTTGGATCGGAGCATACGGGCCAGCCTTCGCTCCCCACGTACACACGTAAAGAGCAAAAACATTTTAGAAGCAAGAAAAATGGGCAAGCGTAAGGATTTGGGCAATTTTGACAATGGCCAACATAATTCGACGACTGGATCAGAGCATCTCCAAAACTGCAGCTCTTGTGGTGTGTTCCTGGCAGGGGCGTCAGACTGGGGGTAAAACCAATACTGATTACTAGGGCCCAAGGGGAGAGAGGGCCCTTAAAAAGTCTGGGATATATTTTAGTTTACCTGGATGGGGGCCCGTCAGGACTGCCTATGCATAGGGCCCAGGATTTTTTGCTACACCCCTGGTTTCTGGTCTATCAAAAGTGGTCCAAAGAGTGATGTCTGGTAGTGTAATAATAATAATAATAATAACCTTTATTTATATAGCACCTTTCATACAAAGTATGCAGCTCAAAGTGCTTTACATCAATAAAAGTCAAATACAGTGGAATAAATTTGCATCAATAGAAACATTTACATCAGTGTAAAACTGAGATGTCTGGTATTGTAAAACGGAGTGACGTCTGGTATTGTAAAACGGAGTGACGTCTGGTATTGTAAAACGGAGTGACGTCTGGTATTGTAAAACGGAGTGACGTCTGGTATTGTAAAACGGAGTGACGTCTGGTATTGTAAAACGGAGTGACGTCTGGTATTGTAAAACGGAGTGACGTCTGGTATTGTAAAACGGAGTGATGTCTGGTATTGTAAAACGGAGTGACGTCTGGTAGTGTAAAACGGAGTGACGTCTGGTAGTGTAACACAGAGTGACGTCTGGTAGTGTAAAACGGAGTGACGTCTGGTAGTGTAAAACGGAGTGACGACTGGTAGTGTAAAACAGAGTGACGTCTGGTAGTGTAAAAATGAGATGTCAGGTATTGTGAAACTGATGTCTCGTAGTGTAAATCTTAATGGTTCCTGTTGAATAATAATTGCTTTGATAAAAAATGTCTTTATATTAAACTTGTTCACTCTCAGTCCAACTGTGTTCATGGTTTGTTTTAGGTTGGAGGTTCTGTCCTGGGGATATTTCTCATCACTGAGTAAGTCCTGTTTTGTTGTGATAGTGTTGTGTACTATCAGCCACAGTGCTCCAGGGAATAGATGGACAAAATAACCCCCGTCTTACCCCCACCCTCAGTAAGATCTGGACAAATGAAGCCAACCCCTCAACTCACTCATCCAACGCCTCGTCACCAGCCGTCCAACAGTCAGTCATCGCCACAAGGAACAGCGCCTACTACATCATGTACATCTACGTGGCGACTTCGGAGAGCGTGCTGGCGCTGGGCTTCTTTAGAGGCCTGCCTCTGGTCCACACCCTGCTGACCGTGTCCAAGAGGCTGCATGAACAGATGCTGGCCGCCGTGCTCAGAGCCCCCATGTCTGTTCTCAACACTATGAAGACTGGTGAGACTGTCCCAAGGATATGTACCACATGGACATACAGATGCCATATCTTCATTTGATTATCCTGTTGGTGTTGCTGGAGTTTACCAGTACTGCAAACTTATGTATTTCAGGTTTCAGAAAGATTTTAATGTTTTACAATCTTTTAGCCCTAATGAACCACTACACAAAATCATAATTGATGTAATAATTTACATTAATAATTTACAGTTGTTTTCCTCAAAATGAACATATAACACATGTACATGAATGTACTGGTATCTGAACGCAGGCTAGTTTGTTCATCAGTTTGTCATCTATTGTAATCTTCCAGATGGTTCTTCATCTTAAAGCAGCTGTCAGTTCCATGTGTGTGTCTTTCTGGCCTGTAGGTCGAATCATGAATAGGTTCACAAAAGACATGGCTACCATCGATGACATGCTTCCTCTTGTACTATTTGACCTCATCCAGGTAAGGCTGTCATTATTGTTGCTGTGTGGTCATGTGGTCAGCCTCCTGAACATGGAGCTCTCTTCTTCTCTGCTCCTCGGATTCTTCTTCCACTTCTGCTTCCTCCTCCTTGTTCTTATACTAAAATACAAATACTACCAATACTACTACTACCGACACAAATACTGCCAATACTAATAGTACTAACACTAATACTACCAATAATACTACCAACAATACTACCAAAACTAATACTAATACTACCAATACTAATAGAACCAACAGTAATACTACCAATACTACTACCAACACTAATATTAATACTACCAATACTAATAGTACTAACACTAATACTACCAATATTACTACCAACACTACTACCAAAACTAATACTAATACTATCAATACTAATAGAACCAACACTAATACTACCAATACTACTACCAAAACTAATACTAATACTACCAATACTAATAGTACCAGCAATAATACTACCAAAACTAATACTACCAACACTAATACTACCAATACTAATAGTACCAACACTAATACTACCAATACTACTACCATCACTAATAATACCAATACTACTCTACTAATATCACTAATAATACTAATACTACTACTACTGTCAATGCTGCTACTACTATATCTGCTACTGTTAATATTACTATTAATATGATGACCTACTGCTACAACTACGACTACTACCACTACTACTACTACACAGTAAAAACGGCTGTGTTAAATCAACACCCTTAGTGTTAAATTAACACTCTTCCATGTTTATATAGGTCCATTGGACCTATGTAAACACTGAGAGTGTTAGTTTAACACTGGCGTTTTTACTGTGTACTACTAGTACTACTACTACTATTACTACCAACTACTTCTACTAACAATACTACTACTACTACCAACTACTACTACTACTAACAATACTGCTACTATTACTATTACCAATAATACTACTGATACTATTACCAATAATACTTCTGTTACTATTACCAATAATACTACTGTTACTATTACCAATAATACTACTGTTACTACTACAATTATGATGATGACAACGCAACTACTATTACAACTCTTAATTCTCTTACTGCTACTAGTACTACTGCTACTCCTACTAATACTACCACTAATACTACTACTACTACTACTACAATGATGACAACAACTACTACTACTACTACAATTATTACTACTAAAACCTACTGCTACTACAGTAGTACTACTATTATTATTACTACTTCTGTGAGGGAAAGATAGCGGAGCTCTATTTCAGACCTGTCATGGGAACACAGCTGAGTGATCCGTTGACTTCGAGAGATGATGTTCTGAGAAATTAAGCTATACCAGTTTACCAATATAGCCAGTATTAAAAATGTTTGAACACATTACATTATAATGACACATTGCTACGATATCTTTCTCTCTGTCTAGTTAACCCTGATTGTGTTGGGGGCCATCTTCACCGTGTCAATCATGCGGCCGTACATCTTCATCGCTGCTATTCCATTAGCCGTCATATTTGTGGTCCTGAGGAAGTATTTCCTGCGGACGGGACAGCAGCTCAAACAAATAGAGGCTGAGGGTGAGACTGGGGACGGGGGGGCTTTCAAATACAGGAGGACTGCTGATGGCGAGATGTTGAAACAAGTCAGGAGAGAGAGGTGTACAGACAAGCACATGGTGAAGAGTGTGGGAGAGTTGAGTTTTAACCAGCCTTTATTATAGATGCAATAAACAATAGACAAACCTTCACTGGCACACGCTACCATGCTCTATGAAAAAACTGAAGGCAGTTTGCACCCCACCCAACCCCTCAGTTTGTGAAGTTTCCTCTGAAACACACATCAGCGAAGGACATCAACAACAATAAGCTCTGTCTACCCTACCCAACATAACACTTCCTTTATAACACCTTTATAACACCTTTATAACACCTTTATAACACCTTTTCTACTCAAACCCACGGAGGACCTTCATCCCTGAAAAATACGCAAAGTCCAGTGTGATCCTCACTTTAATTAATCCCTTAAAAATATTGCCCACAGGCGTAATCATCCCGTACATAAGCTGACTAAAGGCTTCCATGTTGGATGAGCAGTGCGAAAAGAATCGGCGGCTCGGCGAAATGTTGTTGGATGAACCGCGCGAGCACTCCTAACCATCCCACATCTGTCCAAGGAGTTGCGGAGCTGCCGACAAAGCAAAATCTGAAGAAAAAAATGACACATCCCTCCCCATCCTCCATCTTATCTGAAAGGGAGAGAGAGACTAAGAGAGAGAGAAACCTGGAAAGCAACATATTCTGCAAACTAGGACTTTCACTGGCCCATCTTCTCTGTCAGCAGGAGGGTAGAGCTGCCAGCAAACCAATGTGGCACAGCGCCAGGGGTCAGAGGTTTACTTGATAGGCAACAACAGGGCAGGGGTAAAAGAGAATAGAGGGAGGAGCAGGTAGGGATCAGGGAGGATGCAGAGAGGGGCGAGGGCCACCGGAGGGGAAGTGACACGGGAGTGCAAGGTCGGCTCTCACCAATCAGATTTGAGGTCCCACAAATCCCAGTGGCGACATAATTTTAATGATGGGCGATGTCTTCGGACGCGTGAATCTATCCTTGGGCCATTAAGTTGAATGGAAAAAAACCTGTCATTGTGGTTAGCACTAATCCAACACGACTGGATCGAGATAGGATACATAATACTGTATGACTCTCTCTCCATAGTTGTGCATACATTTCCCTTTAGTCACGTACACCACCGTGTTGGTGTCACATTGAAAGACAAAAGTGTGTCCATGATCCGCGACACTGTGACTCGGCTAATCCGGTGATTTGGGTTCGTCGATTGCAAAAAGGCCTTTCTGCAGCTACAAGGGGCATGGAGGGGTCACAGTGAAACTCCGATCAGGGACTTCCTTTGACTCCATCCTGGCATTGCTCTTATACTGTCCTGGAGTGGAAACAAAATGCTAACATTTCTCCAGAACACAGACCATCTTTCTCACACACATTGTAAAGTATATGCAAGGAATACCTTACAAATCTACATAAATGTATATAATACTGCTTGGAGAGGTTTCAGAGAGAGTGTCAGTTTCATTCCTTGCATTTAGTCTGCAGGCTACCTTTTCTCTCTATGTCAGATTATACTGAGGTACAGTAATGGGAAAATGTCTTAGGCCATCTGAGAGTGTTGCTGGAAGCCATTTATCCGAGCAGTATTTATCTGTCAAAAGAAAAAAACAAGGGTCCTTTGACTGTCCCCGGATTTCCAGCACGAGGAAGTGCAAATTGTCATAGCGCTGCCCAGGATTTGGGATGGATAAATCAGATTATTCATCTTGCCACGGTGTTCTGCAGCGCCTCCTTGTGTGCAGATCGGGTGCCTGTGAATTCAATCACAGAAGGATAGTTGGTGAAATTAATCATCCCTTACATGTCCTGACTAAAGGCTTCCGTGTTGGATGAGCAGTGTGAAAATAATCTACCGGCTCAGTGGTTGGATGAACCATGTGCGCCTCCCTCACCCTCTCGCATAGGAGTTGTGGAGCTGCTGACACGGCAGGGTCATTGGGAATTGGGAGGGGAGAAAAATGTGGAAAAAGAAGAAAAAGAATGTAAACTAAGTCTTGACAAAGTAATCCTACACAGCTTTAGTTCTGTGGACGTCTGAGGTGGCTAAAATAATTATTTGTTCCATTTGCCATCTGCTTCACGTCTCAGTTTGTTGTCTTTGTTGGGGGTCCTGAAAGACACGATTATACCAATCAGTCAAGTTCTTATCGACAAATAGGTCCAACCGTCGCTATTGTACAGCAAACAGTGAGTTTTAAGACTCAACGGGGATTAAACACATGGCTGAATGGTAGACCAGGTCCAGAGGTTTCCGAGGCTGGGGCACGCATATAAGTAAGATCAGGATAATTGAAATCAGGCAGAAATGTGGCCTGGACAAGCTTAATTCATTGTTATGCCAGATGTTCAGCAGCCTTTCCTTCTGTCCACTTCAGTTTCTGTTCTCAACTTGCCAAGTTGGCTAAACTTTCTTGATAAAATTTTTATCACAAGATATTGTTTACAACTTGAACAACTCATGAACTTCTTTTGATTGTGTTTGTGTTGCTGTTCATTTGTATTTATTCTAGTAGTATATTGTTTCACAAGCAAATGAATACTCAGCCTCATAGCATTTTGTCAGGTGGCCTAAGACCTTTGCTCACTACTGTACGTAAGAAACATCAAGGTTCATCCAAAGTGTCCTGAGAGAATAATAGGGAAACAACAAACTCTTAACATTTTCTAGCCTTCTGTATGTCAAGGCTGGGGCCAAGAAGTTCAGTGAAAGTCCATCAACATGGCGTGAAGAGTTTCATTTTGATAGTGAAATAGCTACAAGTCTGTGGGACATCCTGACTGACTAATGCTTCTGTGTTTCTTTTTTCTCCACTTCTCCTTCCCTTCATTTTGTATCTCTCTACTTCCCTTCTTTATCTCTCTTCCCTCCAGCTCGCAGCCCTATCTTTTCGCATCTCATCATATCCCTAAAGGGACTGTGGACTATCAGGGCATTTGGCCGCCAGTCCTACTTTGAGACATTGTTCCACAAGGCCCTCAACACCCACACGGCCGCGTGGTTCCACTACCTCTCAACACTGCGTTGGTTCCTCTTCCGCTGTGACATCATCTTCGTCTTCTTTTTCACTGCTGCAGCCTTCATTGCCGTGGGAACCAATCGTGAGTCAAGAACACATACTGTGATTATTACAGATGCTGCTTTTTTGGTTGTTGCTTTAGACGTCTAAATTCAGCATCGTTTGAGTTGTTGCAGGTTCCCAGGGATGACGTAGTAAGGGTCTTTACCAGATTGTTTATATCAGTAATGACTGAGCGCTCATTTTACAGGCCATTGAATGTCTGTGTGAATAACAACAGTGGCTTGCGGTCATGTGGGCTGTGGCATGCGTGTGCACGTGGGTTCACGTGGGCGTGTGTGCTTGTTCTGCAGAGGACAAAGTCGGCGAGGTGGGCATCATCGTTGCCTTGGCGATGCTGATCCTTGGTACATTCCAATGGGCCGTCATCACCAGCATTACTGTGGATGGACTGGTATGAACAAACACACACATAAAAACATAAAAAACACAAACACATACAGACACATAAAAAGCTTGTCAAGTAGATACATTTTGCAAGTATTTTCATTAACATACAACATTAACACACAATATGCAAATATCAATTTCTTGTTATTCTCTGTACTGTAGTGTGTGTGTGTGTGTGTGTGTGTGTGTGTGTGTGTGTGTGTGTGTGTGTGTGTGTGTGTGTGTGTGTGTGTGTGTGTGTGTGTGTGTGTGTGTGTG
>JACXGM010016547.1:0-11101 GCA_016801145.1 Umbra pygmaea | reverse complement strand
TTATTTGTAAACAGCAGAAAAGAAATTCACTATAATTTTTTAATTGCAAAATAAATTGTGTGTGTTTTTGCAGAGATGTTCAGGGATCAAACCTCTTTAGTCAAACAGAATAGTCTGATTTTGTTTTCTTAAATTACTGGTAATCAGGGGCTGAATAAGAGTTTTTGGCTGGAGACCAATCAACAGTTCTTTGGTGTATAGCTTTAGATAATTTAGGAGTTTAAGTGCAGGAAATATTCATGCTGTGCACATCACATCGAATTAATACACAACAAATATAAATGTAACTGTGAGGAAGTTCATCTTGGTACTAGTTCTTCCTTTTAGTCCAGATAGTCAACCTCCTCTGCCTCTTACAGTGGTGTGAATAGATGTTATTACATTACGATCGTGTCTAATTTTAGGTTTGTGGAAAGCTGATTGCATGATTTAATGTATGAGACTGAATGTTGTTTCTTCCATCCATCTCTCCCCAGGTGGCCAACCTTTTACGTCTCTTCCAGATCCCTCAGATCAGCTACGCCTCCACCAGCGCCAAGCTCAGTGACAAATCCCGCTACGACTACTTTGCCCGCACCGTGCCACCTGACTTTTACCAGGCCAAGGCCATTGCTGAGATCCTGCGGTACTTCAACTGGACCTACGTGTCCACCGTGGCATCTGAGGGGGACTATGGTGAAACGGGCATTGATGCCTTCCAGCAGGAGGCGCGGGCACGCCAAATCTGCATCGCCACCTCCGCCAAGGTCAGCTGGTTGTTTTTATGTATCCAATGCATTTAATATTTATTTAAATACAATTTCAACTCTGGTTTATGAAAAGCAATTGAGACCAGAGTTTGTTTCACAAAACTGCCCTGAGGACAACAAATGTATCAGTAAAAAATGTGTTTTGTGGACGCCAGGAAATGCAGCTGCCGCTTTTGGAAAGTATGGATTTTTTAATTGGAATCCTTGTTTAACAGATTTCAATTGAGTGTTCTGAAAAGACAGAGCTGACAAAATAATATAAATAGAACATTACTAAAAATATTTGCCAATTCAAATGCCAATTATTTATACTCCTGATCATCAAATCAGTGCAGGCATACCTGTCTACTTGTGTTACATTGCAATATCCTGAAAGTACACAGTGTACAGTCAGATTAAAATACTTTCTCCTTCCAACTACCATGATGCATAGCATTTAGTACCTCCTCTTCTCCCATGTCATGCTTGCAGACTCACATACCCCTTGTAAGTTGTCATAGCAACTTGATTCACTATTTTTTCTACAAAAGAAAATTGTCAAGTTGTGAATGGTATGTTCTTAACTACTAAATTGATAGGGCAGTTTAAGTAATTTTACAACTGCGTATCTTTTTCAAATTATATTGTACTGTGGTTTAATGTGCATACGTTTTATACATTTTTTTATAATTAATTTTCACAGGTTATTTTAAAGGTAGGCAGGAGGCAGGTGTGATTCTCAATGGTGATGGCTTTTATTAAACTCACTACAGAGAGCGTATTAACTTCCCTAAAAAAAATAACAAAATCTAAACACTAGAGTTCACGGAACACTAGAACTTGAATACACTAGTATTGGAACTCGCAAATCTTCAAACGTGGAATGTAGCAAAATACCTCTGACAGAAAACATTGACTGACCAAGATTAAAAGCACAGGGGTAGAATATATAAAGACACTAATGACTAAAGCAAACCAGGTGTGAGTAATGGAACAAGACTAAACAAGCACAGGAAGTCCATATACTGTATCGAGGTGAGCAGATAATGTCCGGGAGATACTGAATACCAGGAGTGGAGTACACTAAAAACTAAACACAGAGAAACAGAGAAAACCGTGACATAAATCCATATATTGGTGGATATCCAGCAACTTCTTTAGAAACATTTGAGTAGCTTACTGAGCATTCTAGCTCCTCTCCTGTTTGTGTGTAAGCGATCCATTTTTAAAGAACTGAGCTTTCATCTGCAAGTCCAGTGCAAAAGAAAACGGTGAAACTGGAGAGGAGCTTGAATGCTCAATAAGTTACTGAAAAGGTTCTAAAGAAGTTACTGGATATCCACCAATGCAACACATCCATGTTATATTTATGTCACGGTTTTCTCTGTGTCTCTGTGTTTAGTTTTTTATTAATTTGTTAATTTTAAAACAAATTCTGAATTATTTTTGTTAAAAAACAACATCCAGATCGTAGGCCTACACATATAAATGGGTTGATTTAACGAATTGATAATCCCCGTCATGACATCTCATATCTAGATCGCAAATGTTAGGTTTAGTGAAGCAAGGTAATGAAAAGAAATCCAGGGCATGTTGAACTTGCTTTGAAGTATCTGCCTCTGTTTTGTAGAGAAAAATCGATGTGGCACACCAAGATTTTTAGATGCACACCCACATTATATTTTCTGGCTACGCTACTGCAAGAGTCACTGCAGTTCTGGAATATGACAGCACTGGAGGATAATGGGTTCCTGATATACAAATGTGTGGACTATTCTGTATAGCGGTGGGGACCCCCAGCCATTCCATATATTAAATGTATCCCACAGCTAGTACACTAGAATCAAAAACGTGTTAACTAATTACCAAGCCCATGGCTGCTGAAATCAGGTGAGCTAGTTCAGGGCTACAACAAAACTGTGAGATTGCTTGGGGTCCCCAGGAGAGGTTTAAGAACCACTGCTGTATAGGGCCAGAAAAGATTAATAAGAATTCAATAGGTGTAACCGAGCTAGGTTTTTGTTAGTAGCCAACATACTTTTTTCAAATAATCACATGGTTTGGGTTTAAACACATATCTGTGAAGGTTGTGTAATTACCGGAACATCCAAATCTGTTAAAACATTGTCACTCACTACATCCTTGATATTTTGTGTAGATTGTGATGATTCAAAATGTCTAATGCATTATTAATATATTGGCCGAACAGGTAAGCCGCTCAATGAACCGGTACAGCTACGACCAGGTGATCCGCTCGCTGCAGCAGAAGTCCAATGCCAAGGTGGTCATACTATTCACACGCAGTGAGGATGCTCGTGAGCTGCTGGTCGCCGCCACCCGCATGAACGTCACCTTCACCTGGGTGGCCAGCGATGGATGGGGGGCACAGGTAGGTCTGGATTGTAATATCAGTGTTACAGCTTAATATTATTCATGCAAACAATGTACACTTCCTTCTCTAGTGTTGTAAATATAATGCAGTGTTACTAAATTAGACCTAGTATTAATTCCTTCACACTTCAACTCCAATATATTGCGTTGCCTTGCCAACTGCATTGTGTCAATGTGATGTTCTGCCTGATATCATTATTTGAATGCTCATGCAGCCATCCAGTGGCAAATATTACTGGGGGGGCCTAGGTGGGGCCTGTGTTTAATCAGAGGGGCACATTTTGGTGCTAGCGCATAAAATCGTAATAACTTGCTCAATTTATTTCATTTTCTTTTTAATATTCAGTTAGCTCAGAGGGTGGCACGGGGGCGCAGTGCCATTTTTACAGGCCCCTGTAGGCCCCTGTGTAGGACCGCCCCTGCAGCCACCAAAATGTAAATCTTAACAATTCTTATTTTTGGATGAATCATATCACGGGTCATTTCAAGGGAAGCGTTCTCTCAATGGCACATAGTGCTCTTCAGTAGCCGTGAATAAATGTAGTTTGAAGCGATAGTATACACCTTACACAAATTACCAGGGGTGAAGCCAGGATTACTGGGTTCCCTTAATGAACCTGTATGGGTCACACATTCATATGAGAAACCAGACATTACTTCAATTCCAGGTCATCATCCCCTTTCACCTCCATGGCAGATTACAGTATTATAAGCTTATAACAAATAAAATATTTATTTTATATATATTGAAATTTATTTTTTTATCTATTTACTAAAGGTGATTATTCTAAGATGCTAACTGGGTTGGTTTTCCTCACTAGTGCTCGGTCACAATCTTGTAATCATGTTCCAAAAAAGGTGATATGTTATACCAATGTGCGTATATAGACCTTTTTTCATAACATGACCTGGGTGTTATTATAAAGGTTTGCTCTGCTGTATAGACTGCTGACAACTGGTACTTTATGACTATAACACTGGAATGGACAACTACATATCTTAGCTGGTGTTTTAGGTTGCTGTGTGACAGACAGGAAAACTGGAAAATTGTATTTATCTTTTATACATTGAATTAAAGTTTCATAATGAGTCATTTTAAATATTTTAAATATACCAGCCACAGGTCCTCTTGGGTGCTGATTATGTATCTAAAGAAAGATTGGCATAAGATATCTGCTATATTTTCCGATATATGTTGACAAGATGTTGGCGAATCAGCAGGGGGCATTTTAACTCACAGAGTGTCTTTATAGTCACCCTAGTGTACAAAAAATCCCATTATAATTATATGTTTATAGAGTGTAATATTGGGAATGACCTGAAAATGCTCAAACTCAATTATTTTCCTGACATGGTACTTTCATGGATTTAAACCTGTATTCATGTGTGCGAGGTGTATAATTTTTTACCTCAAGCTGTATGGTGAGTGTACAGTAATGTTGTTCAAACCACTGCATTAAGTGGATACATACGGACACTAGAGTATTTGCTCTGTGTGTTTCCATTCCAATTAGTGAGACAATGTGAATAATTTACAGGAGAGCGTGGTGAGGGGAAGTGAGACAGCAGCTGAGGGAGCCTTCACCATTGAGTTGGCGTCTTACCCAATCCGGGAGTTTGCAGACTACTTCACCAAGCTAAACCCCTACACTAACACACGGAACCCCTGGTTCAGACAATTCTGGGAACACCGCTTTGGCTGTAGTCTGACAGAGCCTGGCTGTAGTGAACACAGTCTGCGAGATGGCAAATTTGAACAGGAGTCCAAAATCATGTTTGTGGTGAACGCGGTGTATGCCATGGCACATGCACTGCATAATATGAGGCAGGCTGTGTGCCCATCCAACGCCACGAAGATCTGTGACGCCATGAAGCCAGGTACTGGGAAGAGATTCTACAGAGACTTTATTCTCAAGGTCAAGTTTGATGGTGAGTGATGCACTTTTAACAACATAAATATAATTATGAAAAGGGTCCATCCCAATCAAGTATATGTTCCATTATGGATGTGCTGGCGGCCATTTCTAGTGAATCCAACTATTTCTGGAATTTTATTCAGATGAAATGGCACTAATAACAGCCATTCAGTGTTAGTCGACTTGCTTACTGGATATACAATTTTAGCATATATGGACCCTTCATTTAGGTTACAGGTTACACCATACTTATCCAATATTGCAGGGGGGGGGGGTATGACCTGTAGGCCACAGCTGAGAACTGTTCTTACTCACAACACATCACAGTGCCTGGACACAACACCTAGCAATTGGATGTTTGCTATATACCATAACCCCCACAATGAAAATGATAAACCTGTTACCATGTATTGTGAGTTAAGTTTGATATGATGTCATACCTGTTGTATAACGTCTGATACACCATGGCTATAAGCCAATCAGCCATCCAGGATTTGAAGAATGAAGTGTATAATATAGAATGAAACAGTATCGTTTAAACGTGTAATATCATCAAAACATCTCTATATATAAACTATATAGCCAGAGGTATTGACACCTGACCATCTCATGCATATTAGCTTGTTGGACATCCCACTCCAAAACCATGTGAATTAATGTTTAGCCCTGAAAAGCAGCCCCAGATCATTAGCCCACCTCCACTATTAGTAGCGTTGTCCACCTTTTGCTATATAGTTTATACAAAATGTACACGTACACTCACCGGCCACTTCATAAGGTACACCTTTTCAACTTCACGTTAACGCAAATATCTAATCAGCCAGTCACGTGGCAGCAATTCAATGCATTTAGGCATGTAGACATGGTCAAGACAATCTGCTGAGGTTGAAACCAATGATCAGAATGGGGAAGAAATGTGATTTAAGTGACTTTGAAAGTCGCATGGTTGTTGGTGCCAGATGGGCTGGTTTGGGAATTTCAGAAAGTGCGGGGTACTGGAATTTTCCAGCACAACCATTTCTACGGTTTACAGAGAAAGGTCTGAAAAAGAGAAACTATCCAGTGAGTGGCAGTTCACTGGGTGATAAAAAAACCCTTGTTGATGGCAGAGGTCAGACAAGAATGTCCAGACTGGTTCAAACTGATAGAAAGGAAACAGTAACTAAAATAACACTTTGTTACAACCAAGCTATGCAGAAGAGCATCTCTGAACATACAGGACATTGAATGTGGGGTACAGCATCAGAAGACAACACCAGGTGCTACTCTTGTCAGCTAAGAACAGGAAACTGATGCTACAATTTGCACAGGCCCACAAATTGGAATAGAAGACTGAAAAAACGGTGCCTGGTCTGATGAGTTTTGATTTCTGCTGCAACATTCAGATGGTAGGGTCGGAATTTGATGTAAATGACATGAAAGCATGAATCCATCTTGCCTCAACCGTTAAGGTCGGTGGTGTAATGGTGTTGGGGATTTGTTCTTGGCTCACTTTGTGCCCCTTCATACCAATTGGGCATTGTTTAATTGCCACAGCCCTCCTGAGTGTTGGTGCTGACCATGTCTGTCCCTTTATGACCACAGTGTCTCATCTTCTAATGGCTACTTCCAGCAGGATAATGTGCCACTGCCATGTCACAAAGCTCACATCATCTCAAACTTGTTTCTTGAACATGACAATGAGTTCACTGTACTGAAATGGGTTTCACAGTCGGGGTGTGTGTCAGTGTGGCATAGTGGGATAAGTCACTGTAAGTGGCATAGCACTGCCCAGGATTCTGGATAAATAAACCGGATTATCTACCTTGCCATATCGCTCTACAGTGACTCCTTGTGATGGGGATTGGGTGCCTGCAATTCAATCGTAGAATTATAGTTGGTGAGTGTAATTATCCCGTACATGAGCTGACTAAATGCTTTTGGGTTGGAGGAGCAGTGTGAAAATGAATCGGCCGGCTCGGTGACATGTGATTGGACAAACGAGCCCCCTCATCATCCTGCATCTATCCAAAGAGTTGCAGAGATGCCGACAAGGCAGTGTCAGTGGGAATTGGAAAAAACTATTGGGAGGGGAGATGAAATGGGGAAAAAATCACCCCAAAAAGAAAATGGAAAGAAAGAAGAAATTGGACAACTGGCCACCACAGTCACCAGATCTCAAACCAATCAAGCATTTTTGTGGTTGATCTGAACCAAAATCTCAGAGGAATGTTTCTAGCACCTTGTTGAACCTATGCCATGGTGTTCAAACCTTGTACTAGCAATGTGTACCTAATGAAGTGGCCAGTGATTGTAGAATGGATAATAGCATAATTATTATAGTATTACCTAAAGTTTTCCTTTAATTTAACAGTCAGTGTTGGTAAACTGGGAATTTGAAAGTAATTCTAATCTGAGTGGAAGATATGCTTTGCAGTTTATGCTGTTTCCCTGTGGAGTAGAAAAATGTTTAGTGATGATGATTCACTTTGCAGCAATAACACATTAATTAGCATTTTATTTCATAATTCACAAATAGGGACTGAGTAAGTGCTTATAGTTGACAAGCAGCATGCAGTGTTTTGAGAAAATTGATCATTAGTGAATGTTAAATACATTAATTCAAAAGCAAGTGGATTAAAAATAGGAAAGCCTGACATAACGTCTATGCTTAAATTGTCAGAAAGCTAAATAACTATTCATTCAGTCTCAAAATTGATATACACATTTTCTTCACCAAACATTCTGAAATTAAAGGTGCATTTACATTTTTAAAATACCTTTTAATCATTGAGTTTACATAAGCAACTTTAAGTTAGTGCTTTCATTTTAAGTTAGGTAGGTGAGACAACAGAATATGGTAGGCGAGAAGTTCTACTTATTGTAGATGTGTGGTGGATGTGCGCTTTGACTATAAGATAGAGGAGTGTATACAGGAGCAGGGTAGCATGGGAGAACTTTAACGCCAGGCAGACTGTGATGTCCTGAGTACGTGGCAGTAGTTCGATGTTGCATGCTGGGCCCAGTCACAGTAGACTAGAGATGGAAAGTGCTTGGATTAGGACAAGCTCTGCTTCCTGCGTGAGAAGAGGTTGTACTGAGAAGATGTTGTAGGGCATTAAGCTGCATAAGTCAGTGACTGCTTTGAGAATAATAGTGTTGTCCAGGGTCAGTGAAAGGTTATTTGCATCCTGGGATGAAGAGTTCTCTGGGATTGGAGAGGTCTTGAAGCTTGATATGCTGGGCAGTTATCCACGCAGTAATCTGCCAAGCCCTCAGAGGTGCATATCCCCAGAGGAAAAGACAATTAAAATATATATTTTTTTAATTAAATATTTAAATATAAATGAACATTATTTACAAGGGAATTAACTATAAACATGAAATTACACTAAATAAAGTGAAATACTTATGCATTTTAGGTTAACTACACAGGGGTGTTGATTAGCTAGCAGCTTGTTTTGTTAGGAGAAACGTCTTAGCATTTACATAACACTTTTTTTCTAAGATAACAGGCTAAATATTCTCCTCTTCTGCCCTCAGCTCCATTCAGACCTGCAGACACAGAGAACATGGTCCGTTTTGATGCCTATGGAGACAGTCTGGGCCGTTACAACATCTTCCACTACCATAAAGAGGCAGAGAAATATGTGTATAGGAAGGTATGTAGCTCTCCATGTAGACTCCAAGTGTCTGGGTGTTTCAAGAAGGGGAAAGACATATGTCAATGTTTACATTCATTCACATACAAGTGTTTGTTTTGATAATGTGGAATTTTGTTAAAAGAAATGTATTTACCATCTTTAAACATATTTTCGTATACTGTCAAAATTACAAATCCTGTGAACTCGAAGGAGTCAAATGCAGGCGTCTGCCGTTTATTCCTTTTATTTCCTCGTGCCACATATAATGCCAGTTATATAGAAGCGGCAGTTCCAAATAAACAATAGCCACAAGTACAGTACAAACGTAGTATGCGAAATAAAGTTCAACCAAGGATAGTCACTTCATTGAACAACACCAACAGCACAGGAACTAATCACCCACAGCTCTCTCACAGTCAAGGCAACTAATATCTGTAAAGAATAGAGCAGGTGACACATATTATCGATAATGAGTGAGCTATGGTTGCAGTGGCTTCAGTAGACAGGGGAAACTGACCGTCTGATCCCTGGCACGTCAGGAGAGGGCACCCCGGGCTCAGATCTTTTGACAGTACCCCCCCCTTCGCCCAGGGGACGGCCACGTGGACACGGTGCTGGACGATTTCGGCGGCGCTGGTGGAACTCGTGCAGGAGGCTGGGGTCTAACACATCCCTGGCCGGAATCCAGCACTGCTCCTCCAGACCGTACCCCTCCCAATCCATGAGGTACTAGAGGCCACCCCGCCGTCATCTCGAATCGAGAACGGCATGCACAGAATATGCCGGCTCACCTTCAATCTCCACCACCGGCATGAGTAGAGACACATGAAACACAGGGTGAATATGCATGCTAGATGGTACCATAGAAGGGCCACCACCCCCTGAAGGCGCACATGGGCAGCGTTCCACGAAACCTCAGTGCGGCGAAACCAGGGATGCTGCTGCCGCTCCCGGAACCTGAGGTGCGCCGTTGACAAGATGCTGCATGGTGCCCCCATCTGCCACATTAGGAGCACTGCTCCTGACGCCTCCCAGATCCTCCCTCTCCGCTCCGTATCCCTGTGTTCCCCAGCTCCATAGGCACCCCATGGATTCCCTATGGATTCCCATGTCCACCAGCTGGTCAAAACCCAACGTGGTGTCACGTTAGGCCAACTCCCCCTAAACATCCTCCCGCAGGCCACAGCGGAAGTGGTCGATCATGGCGCTTTCGTTCCACCCGGACCCCCGCAGCCAGCGTCCGGAACTCCAGCGCGTATTCTCGTGCTGACTTGCTGCCCTGGTGCAGATGATAGATACATTCCCCGACGGCTCGTCCCTCTGTGTGATGGTCAAATGGATGAGAACAGTCGGGTGAACACCTCGTTGTCGTCGATCACAGGGTTGCAACCATTCTTACTAATTTAATTTAAGTTTACAAAACCAAAAAAATTATATTTTAACAAATCTGATTAGATCGATGTTCTTGCAGTAACTAAATCATGATGATGACATGTAATTACTTTCTATTCATACTTCACATATTAATATCATGCATGGCATATTAAACATTATTTGAACTAATTTGAATGTTAAACTGATTAAAATTGTAGTTAATTTAAAAGGTACAAAGGAAAGAAAATTTATCTGAAATTAAACAAATCTATTCAAATCGTTGACAATATGTCTGGAACTGATCAACTGTATGCAAATTGACGATGAAGTTAGTCTCTCGTAGCCACCTGTGTAATATACATTACAAGAGTTGTGGACTCAGGCTGCATTGCAAGGCTAAAATAACAAATGCTGTTTTTCCTGAAAGGGCACAAATTCCCAGAGACAACTCCGATATGCCTATAGCCACATGGGGGGGGGGGGCAGCTTTACATTAATGCCCATGGTTTGGAATGGGATTTCCAACAAGCTCATATTGTGTTGGTCAGGTATCCACTAACATTTGGCTATATGGTGTATCTTCTCTTTTGTGCTCACATTTTCTCTTCTCTAAAGGTCGGCTACTGGGCCCAGGGCCTGATTCTAAACACCAGCCAGGTGCCATGGAGAGGCCCAGGAGGGTTGCCCCCCACCTCCCAGTGCAGCGACCCCTGTAGGAAGAATGAGGTGAAGAGCATGCAACCTGGAGACGTGTGCTGCTGGATCTGTATCCCTTGCCAGGTAAAATATCCACCGTAGTTTGTGCTTCGTTACTGAGCAGCTGACATCCACGTTTCCGCACATTTCCATTATTGAATATAGTGTACACTATGTACAGGTCCTTCTCAAGAAATTAGCATATTGTGATAAAGTTCATTATTTTCCATAATGTAATGATAAAAATTAAACTTTCATATATTTTAGATTCATTGCACACCAACTGAAATATTTCAGGTCATTTATTGTTTTAATACTGATGATTTTGGCATACAGCTCATGAAAACCCAAAATTCCTATCTCAAAGAATTTG
>JACXGM010016546.1:0-20375 GCA_016801145.1 Umbra pygmaea | reverse complement strand
TCTCTCTCTCTCTGTCTCTCTCTCTCTCTGTCTCTCTCTCTCTCTGTCTCTCTCTCTCTGTCTCTCTCTCTCTGTCTCTCTCTCTGTCTCTCTCTCTCTCTGTCTCTCTCTCTCTGTCTCTCTCTCTGTCTCTTTCTGTCTCTGTCTCTCTCTCTCTCTTTCTTCTCTACCTCTTCACTTCCTTTCTACCATACCTCTCTCTATCGCTCTCTCTACCTATATCTCTCTTCACATCTCTCTCTCTCTTTACCTCTCCACCTCCCTCTTCCTCTCACCCTCCCCTCCTCCCAGGTAGTATTGGAGCTCTGTGGTGGGATCCTGTCCAGAGGCTGTTATTTTCCGGGGCATCTGACCACAGTGTCATAATGTGGGACATCGGTGGACGCAAGGGACGCACGTTACTTCTCCAGGGACACCAGTAAGAAAAACAGGAGAGAGATTGTGGCGTGCGTGTCATTATTTAATGCATTTTGGACATATGCTCGTCAGTACCATCTGGTGTTCACTACGTGGTGTTTTATCAGTGTTCATGTTGTAGCATGTGTGAGCTCCCCAGATGGTGTGGCTGTCAGACCAAGCCACTGCAACCCCTCGTCTGCACTGTCATTATGCTACTATGTGAAACAGTTTTACATTCACATTTGAGTCATGTAGCAGATGCTGTTATCCAGAGCAATTGAAATAAACAAATGAAATGAGTCTCCTGTTATGTGGGGAGCTCTAACACTGCTTCCCTTAGGATTTCTCTTTCTTCGTGCTTGATTTTCCTTTTTCCTCCCTCTAGTGAGCGAGTGCAGGCCGTGCGCTACCTGCAGTTGACAAGACAGCTGGTCTCTTGTTCTGCAGATGGAGGCATCACAGTCTGGAACATGGACACTCCCAGAGAAGAGGTAGGCGGAGCCAGGATTATGACAGACACAGTTGACATTTCAGTGGATGGAAAGGGGCCGAGAACATAGTGGGCGTGGCACCGCTGGGCCCGTGAAAGTGCCGGCCTCTTGTGTTTGCCCTTAATCATTCATACAATGTAATATCCACTGTTTTCAACTCTGTAATTCTCACTCGCACCATTTACTGTGTCCAGGCTCCTCAGTGGCTGGACAGTGACTCATGTCAGAAATGTGAGCAGCCTTTTTTCTGGAACCTCAAACAGATGTGGGACTCGAAGACCATTGGGCTTCGACAGGTGAGCGAACAAGGAGATTATGGTATATATAAAGAAAGTAAGAGGTATTTAAGGTATTTTTAACCTTCATGTTGATATGATTCAGAAAGAAATTTGGGGCATTATTATAGTAAAACGATAATTGGAGCTGCATTGCAAAAGCAAAGGTACAAATACAGATATAAGCAAATACAAATACAGGAGCTGGGATGACTCAGTCTATGTTCGTTCTCCTTGGTGAACCCTGATGTTCTTCCTGGTTCAGCATCACTGCAGGAAGTGTGGCAAGGCAGTTTGTGGGAAGTGTAGTTCCAAGCGCACCACGTATCCAGTGATGGGTTTCGAGTTCCAAGTGCGTGTGTGTGATGCCTGCTATGACACCGTCAAAGACGATGAGTGAGTATGACAACATAATAATAAAGCAGTGATATTGTGTGAACACGCTGTCTTCTAAAGCCCACCCCCTCTCCTCACTCCGCGTGGCACTCCAGTCGTACTCCGCTAGCAACGTTCCACGAGGGGAAGCACAACATCGCCTTCGTGGACATGGACCCATCCAGAGGCCTGATGGTTACTGGAGGCAGTGACCGAGTCGTTAAGGTCGGATACAATTTAAATTCAATTTAAATTATTTCTTGCTTTCTACACAAATGTTACAGCTATAGAATGGACAACATGTTGCTGCCAATTAGTATTGAATTGAATCTATTCTCAAGAAGTGTTTTGATTGTAATTTAAATTATAGATGTACACGTAAGGCTCTGATTAAGCCACGGCTAAATGCACAATATACTTAGAATAGATGTGTCCTTCTGACTGCGTGTTTTAGACAGACTACTTTGAGTTTTCTGAGTGATTTTGAATATAATTAGAGACAAATGTAATGCCATAGGAGCAGAAAGATGTTTTGTTCAGGGGGTTGATGATGGCGGAGGTGTATCCAATAGATCAGGGCTGCCCAAACTTGTTCCTGGAGATCTACCATCCTGTAAGTTTTCACTTCAACCCTAATTTAGCACACCTAATTCTAATAATTAGCTAAAGGAAAGCTAAAATATTTTGCCCACAACAACTGTTGGAGAGAACCTACAGGGCAGTAGATCTCCAAGTATAGGGCTGGGCAGCCCTGTAATAGATGGACAACATGTGGAGTCATTTGAATTTAATATAATGTAGAGTTATGAATGTATGGCTGTCCTTTACTGATATGGGTAATGACTGTTTAATGGCCTTTGGGTGTTTGGAAGAGCAAGAGCTTCAGATAGATACCACAGATGTCAAACTTGTGTCAGTGATTTTCTGGTCTACCAGTTATGTCTGGCTAAAGCTACCAGAGATCAGTGATAAGAAACCGTTTACTACCGTAACTAGAATGAAAAAAATTCAACTATTTTCTCTAAGAGCTTTTTTAAATTACAAACCTTAATACCACAAACATATATTTATGTAAAAATGAACTAATACTAATACCAGTATATGACCAAGCAATGGCTTCCATTGCAAATACATAGCATCAGCAATAATTTAGTGCATTTGTGTGTATCCCCATTCTGTATGTACAGTATTATTGTTGTCTTTGCATATTCTGTTTTTCCACCTGACTGCTCCCTCTTTGATTGGCTATTTTGTTCCCCACAGATCTGGGACATGACGCAAGTGGTTGGCTGTAGCATAGCAACAGGCTTTACCCCACGTTGAACGACCCTCTCTCATCCGTCCCCAAACTCTCCTCTGCTCTACTGACAGGTGTCTGTCCTGGGGACTGCTGTTGTCATGGCAACTGTCTCCTCATCCACTTGCTCCTTCTCTTTTCTGTCTAGCTGCTCCTATGCTCTAAAGGTGTGTGCGTGTTCTGTGCGTGTTGTGTATTCTGTAAATGGGTTGATATAAGTGTCGGTTGCCCTTCATACATTTTTGCATGATTGGGTGTCAATTGTTATGAGAGAAGTATGGTATGGTCTCATGTCTCAGGTTTAACTTCCTGCGCGTATCCGTTCAGCAGCACTACAAGCACAATGTGTGTTTGTCAGGAGCAGTGTTAGTGTTTACATACTATGGACAGTTGTCTGGTTCCATTGACAAAGAACTTGAAAGAGAAATAAATGAACTTGGTCTTGCACTGTAATGTTGGACTGCTAACACCCCAATCAACAGGCGGTCACCCATGAACGGTCAGAAGGCTGTACTCTGGACACTGACTTTCCATCTGCTAGATTTTAAATAGCATAAATTCTAGCCATGACAACACAGCTAGTGTGTACGGTCGGAGATTTAGGGTACTTCTCACTGTATATCCTACACTGTTTAAAGGCAGTTGTTTCCTAGCTGTGGTTTGCATTTTGTTTTATCTTCACTAGTTGGCTTTAAACTCATATTTTGTCTCAGGATGAGTTGACGACAGCCTTATCATCGGGCATATCTGTCGTTGCCAGGTCAACTTCAGCAGTCACCATGGCAAACCTGGCCCAGCCTCAAGCAGTTGTTCCCACACATATCTTGTCCAACTTTACCTCAGAAATACCTAACATAGACTGAAAATAAAACTTGGTATTTCTTTAAATTACACAACTGTACAGAAATCATCTCTAGTTCTGACAGCCAGAACCCAAGCCCGGTTGCTTGTGAGATTGAAAACTAAAATGCATTTGCAAATATTGAGCTAGGTAAGGTTTAGAACAAGGGATTTCGAGAGCATTTTCTTATAGTATGTTGTGCTTTTTTTGAGAGACACTTAGTGTAATGAAATGGTACTGGATATTAAAGGCGATGTAGCACTATAGTTAGTCACTTTGGGATTGTGGGTAAAATCAGAGGCTGCGTATGTTTCCTCCGTGGCCTTAATAGAGATGGAAGCAACATGCCTTTTGGAACTTTGAAAACAATTTGGAATGTTGCCGCATGAACACATCTACCCTCTATGCTCTGTAACATAGCAAGGTTCTTCTCTTAACTCTCACCCACAAATTCGTTCAAAACTATTTACTCACTTTTACTTTTTCTGTCTTAATGCCCGGCTCTGCTTCCAGAGCCCCGTAGGGATTTCCACTGCACTGAAATGCACAAATTGTGATGTAGAGAGCAGATGTGTGTAAAAACAAAAAAATCCAGTGTGATTCGAAGGATTTAGTTCGTTATAGATTGAATTCCTAAACCTGTATATATTTGTCTAATTTGTTGTAGGTTAAACTAACTCGCTTTATTTTTAGAGAAACTGCACATCATTTGGGAATTCACGATTTTGAAATGTAGTCTCATTCCAGTTTTGATCATTTAGAATAGCATATTTATATTTGTAGCTACATGTTTTAGCTATGTGTTTACTTTTATTTTGAAAAATGATGGGGGTGTTGCAGTTACAGGATGCAGATGTCACTGAGAAATCTGTTAGTGTGCTTGCAATTTCATGCACAAGCACACTTTTCAGAGAGAGACTGATTAATAAATATGATATCACGGGGAAGCAGGAATGTTTGTGTAATGTTATAACTCAGAGAATTATAAAATTCTCTTGTAATAATAAGTTGAATTACAAAAAATCGCTGATGTCAAAATAGAGACACTGTAGTGAGATTGCATAAAATGCAGTTATTTACTTCTTTTGTGAGATCAAAAGAATATTCTGGTGCCTGGCAAACACTACAACATTAACTAAATCTCTGGGCAGTAGATGATACCTGGACTCAACCCCACAGTGCTTTCTGTTTCCATCAAAGAGCTTAGCTGTTTTTCCTTCCAGAATTGTGATCTATACTTCTCATGTAAAGTTTGTTGGAAATGATACATTTACATAATTTTTACATTATTTGTTTTACATTGTATTTGTTGTTTCTCATTCTTTTCACTTCATGGCAGTTATATATGGTATTCGACTAACCCTAATCCATTTGTTCACGCAGCGATGAAATGCTTCTCAAACTTGGAAACGCATATCTACAGTATTGATATGTTAAAATTATTAAATGTTTTTTCATGTCATAATGCTTGTAAAAGAATCTTGCTATTCCGATGTTGTTGTATATCTCTAATAATTGTATTTTTAAAGAAAATCTTGTTAATAATATTGTCAATACTGACTTTAGTCTTCCTGCGGCATTCTGTCCTGTCACAGGGAGGAAAGAAATAAGCTTAATAAAGATGTACATTCTGACCTGTTATTTAATCTGTTATGATTGTGGATAACTACAGTGCGGAAAATCCTTCAAAGCTGGGTCTTACATATCTTTTTATTTTTTTATTCAAGGGTACAATCACAAAATACACGACTGCTTCAGTTTGATACAGCCTCACAGAGATGCATATTGTTTACCTCAAGGGTTAATCCGGAACTCGAACACGAGGATTTCTGGAAACCCTCTTTTGAGTTTTCCAATCCTACATGCCTATCAATAAGCATGCTATAGCTCATTTTTTCCTCAAACTGATCAGGTAGTATTTTTAAATAAATATCTCAGCTGTTGTACATGTCAAGTAATGCTGTTGTTCTCTCCAGGACCTCGGGTCTGCGTAGGTAACAGGCACATCTAACACCTGATAGTAAAGTGCTCTTGAAGCCTGGGCTCAGAATAAAACCACTCTGGTGTTTGTCCTACAACTGCCGTTGGCACTTTGTTAACGTACACTTAACAGTTTTATGTACACAAGCTTTGCAGACTTAAAATTAATGAACAAGACACTTGGGTAAATTAATTTGTAAACCGGTTTAAAGCGAAGCAGAACAAACACAACCATGTGATGATAGGCTGGGCCCACAGCAACAGGCTGCAATGTTATTGGTGAATGGATGAGGAAGTGACCGGTCACATCAGATTCCCATCTGATTGACAGCTTCTATTCAGTCACTATATGAAATGGTAGAAACAACATACTCTGCTTGAGACTGAAAAGTGCTTTATCTACCAGCAACCACGCATGTCAGAAAACCTCAAATCAGCAGCATAACCATCAAACACTGTTCTGTTTTAGGCGCCAGTGCAAAAGCTGTTTAGCTTAGAGTATTATGTGCATTAAGCCATGTTACATCAAAAGTGATCTCAATGAGTATCAGAGCTGTTAAAACAGTGTGCACCGACACTACTGTTAGCTGTGCTGGTTCCCAGTTTCCAATACTGGTTCCGGTGTGTGCTGGAGTGCCGATATGGTTCTAGTCTATCGTCTCAGTGGGGCTGGAAGGTCTTGGCCAGATCCTCCATCACACTTATGAACTGCTGCTGCTCCAACTGGGAACTGTGTGTCCAGGCCAGGGGCAGATGGGCTGACACCACCCTCCGATCTGACACACACACAGACACATTTATTTTACAACCTGGGTAATTCAAAGATCAAACATTCTATTGTGGTTTGCTAGCAAAGTAGAAACAACACAACAAAGGCCTGCCTGTTGACCCCAGATCCCCTGGCATGTGTTGTTGTAATGCAGTCACAGAGGGGTTTTGTTTTACCCACAAGGATAGTAGAAGCTAAAATGTGTGAGTAGTCTCTGGTAGTATCTGGCACCGAGAGCTAACCTATTCCAGATGCAGTGGACCAATGCCAGAAACCTAGCCCCGCCCTGGCATCTGCTGCCCTCAGGCCAGCCCACTCGGACAAACACTGCATTCAGAGGGCACTGCACTTCTCTTTCACTCATCTCTCTCTAAACCCCTCCCATATGCTTCAAACATTCTCTCCTCTCTCTGTGCTTCTGTTCTTGTATTCGCCCCTTTCCACTTGTTGTCTCTTCTTTCCAGTTCAGAGGTCCTCTCTCCTCAGTGTCCCAGCTGTTTCTTAGTGAGATCTTGGTTTCTTCAGAAGCACAGACGGAGAACACATTGTGCGGAGGGAATGGGAGTGCGAATGTCAGTAAAACGTGAATCCTACCGCCGTTTGCTAATATAGTCTTCTATTTCTTCTGACAACGACCTCAGGCATGTAATCATAAAACACCTTTTAATCTGTCAAACTGTGATGGCTATTGTACCTGGTTTCAACAACCATGAGCTCCTCTAAGCAGATGTATGAAGACTTGAAAATGAAACAGGAGAAGGCTATAAAAACTGTCAATGTTTCCAGCTGCTAATTTCCACTTTCAGAAACATTGTCAAGAAATGGAACAGTTCAAATCAAAGCAATATCTAGAAAGCCTAGAACATATGTTCCCAAAATGGGGTCAGATCTGCACAACAGACACTGGAATGGACCTTTGTTTAGCTGACACAGTTCAAAGTGGTTCACAAGTCCACCTTAGAGTGCACCTTACACCACAAGGATCTGCATGGGTGTGTTGTCAGAAGTAAGCCTTTTCTATACCCTAATCAAAAAGGGTCTGAAGTATGCAAAATAATACCTTCACAAACCATGAACGATTAAATGAAAATTCCACTGTTTGGTTACAACCAAGTCCTAGAAGCTAATGTCTAATAGTCTGTCAGGACATGGAATCTCTAAAGAAGTTGGAACTTTCAACAAGATAAGGATCCTAAACGTTCCTCGAAATCAACCATTAAATTTTTACTATATTTTTGTGGGAGTGTCTAAGTCCCCAGACATCAATGTCAGAATATTATTGAAAATCTGTTGGGAGATCTCAAACATGCAGTGTATGCAAGAATCCTTCAGAGCTGGAAGACTTCTGCAAGGAAGAGTCAAGAATAGAATGACACAGCTCACTATAGAAAACGTTTGGAAGGAGGAGTTGTTAGTTACCAAATACTAAGTGAATGTTTGGCCAAACCTTTGCACTCGCCATGTGTACTTTTGTTTCAGTAATGCTGGATTAAATGTTGCACGGTGTCATGTTTCACTTTGAACTGTGTAAAGGTAAGGTCAACTTCTGTTCACAGAAAGTACCATACTTTTTTCCAGTGGTGCCCAAAATGCAACTGTATATAATAATAAATAGTAATCCAAAAAGCACCAATATGACCAGGGTGCGCTCCATGATCACAGGGTGCATTCCTTGTGGATAGCACTGTGGCCTCACAGCAAGAAGGTTCTGGGTTGTAACCCCGGTAATCCCGGGACTTTCTGTGTGGAGTTTGCATGGTCTCTCCATGTCTGTGTGGGTTTCCTCCGGGTGCTCCGGTTTCCCCAACCATCAAAAACCATCAGGTTAGGATCGGGACTACAGATGAGCATCTATGCTATCATCTGGCTCATTTACAGTCTGTACAGAAGTGTAAGATTGTTCATTAATGTGCTCTGTCCCGATTAAAAAAATAATAATCACTCCTTCCTACCTTGGAAGAAGCTTCCACTGGGCTTGGTGGCGGCAGCCTCAGAGATAGCCAACCACACCACGGTGTCTGCCCCCTGATCTGGTGTACGCAGACTTTCCTTCATAGACTGGTGGAAGTCAGGCATGGCGTTGGCCACCGCTACAACACCAACGAGAGAGACGCAGAGTTATCTATTTATACTCCCTTTTGATCAGTGTATTATATAGTTGTACATTTGCAAACAAAATTGCATTATATGTATGTATTAAAATGGTATAGGTACTCAACAGTGTCTCAATGTTTCCATGTGTATCTGTGTTTACAGTGACTGTGGTGAGTTGATAGCATACCAGGGGTATCCACCCATCCAGGATGCATCACAGAGAAGTGGATGTTGCTATGGGTCTTGGCCCACTGCTCTGTCATCACAACCTGCTGTCTCTGAAACAGAAAACACATAGCAGCTGAGACAAGTGCAAACACACAATATACACACACTATTACAGTGCCTTGGCAAAGTATTCGGCCCCCTTGAACATTTCGACCTTTTGCCACATTTCAGGCTTCAAACATAAAGATATAAAACTGTAACTTTTTGTGAAGACGCAACAACAAGTGGGACACAATCATGAAGTGGAATTAAATTTATTGGATATTCTTAACTTTTTTAACAAATAAAAACTTGACAAATATGTAAGGCCCCGCCCCTCTTCCCCTGACTGGAGTGTGTGTGGCCCTGCCCCTACTCTTACCTTGTGTTGTGCGTAGACCATGGTGCCGTCGTAGCGACCTATTTCTGTCTGCAGGTTCCCTGTCCTCAGCTTCTGGACCAGCATCCCCCCAGATGTTACTGTGATCTGAGGTGGTTGGGGGACGGGGGGTGGAAAGTGTTCATAAACAGCACATGAGCAACAGTAATGTTGTCACTGTTATATTGGGAGGAAATATACATTTAATAGGACAACCACAAGTGTCGGTTTCCAGTGTTGAGTGTTAGACGTACCACTCTGGGCTCTGCACTCTTCTCCAGTAAGGGGATCAGGCCTTTGGTAAGTAAATAAACACCTGCAGATGGAGAGAGCTGGGTTTTTCCAGGAGATTTCAAACACCTGCACGGCCACATCGCCAGATAGTTTATGTTCCGGGGGACTAGAGTCATTCTGTCCATTCTCAGTCCCCATTTACGTTTCATTGGGTTATGTGAAGGGGGACGAGAGACAGTTTATATATTTGTAACCTCAAGCTGGACTTAACTGTAACCCCAAAACTAACTGTCAGCTGTAGAGGAATTATTGATTTGAATAATCCTGAGATCATTAAAGTTTAACCTACCCAGTTCACTATGTTGTCAGAAATGTTATGATAGCTGTGTCTTCACCTAAAAATCATCCTGAGTAGTTATGTATAGTCTTCCAGGAATACAATCTAAACTATATAATACACACAATTGGTGAACACACTATTATATAAACTAAATTTACACAGAGTTGAAATTACTCATCAGAATTAATATTTAAATCACAATGTAATATTTCATACACCACAAAGCACTCTCATACAATTTTTCTGAATACAAATGTTAATGGGATACAAATCAAATTCCTGGAATGCATGTGATAACAAAAAGACAAGGTATTTTGAATCAAATGGTGTAAACCCTTGTAATATGCTCAATAATTTATGTGAATATATATAGTACATCCTCCAAACTTTGAGTGCACTCAAGATTCAAATAAAATGTATTTAAAACAATATATTTGTTGTCACACTTGATTAGCTGCGAGAATGACCGGGGAACTGAACGCATTCAAACAACCTGACCCTCCAGTAGACAATGTCTTTTGTAGCCACACTGAAAAAAATTAAATCTGGTCGATGTGAATAATCCTTCCAACAAAATGAATGCCCAAACTGTATGAGACGTTGTCCCTGAATCACGTCAAACATTAGTTAGTTGACTAATTTCATTCCAAAGTTAGTCTTCTAGCTGTCTTCTCAAAAGCTGGAAAATTTCATATTTTCTTAGTTCAGTCAAATGACCACAACATCCTAATCTTCTCTCAAAAATAATTTGACAATTATGACTTTTAACTAACACCCTCCAACCTACAACACTTTTCAAACTATTATCCACTTCCCCCATGCAAGTTTCTCTATCTCTCACTTTAGTTCCACAAAATAAATATCTCCCCCCTCCACATTCCCTCTAACAATAATAGTCCCACACAATAATTACAAAACATTTTGGCATTCATCATCATGTCAAACATTTACATATTTATCCTTTGGGTTGGGGTTGGTAGGTAAATAAGTAAGTAAATCGCATTCTTGCTTGCCTGCTTAATTGCTTCCTTGCTTCCTTGCTTGCTAACTTTAACCTCAATATTTTGTACTTATTTTTTAACTGTTTGTATCTTACTGTGTAATTTTTATGTTTTTGTTCAGCACCTAGGTCAGTCTTGCTGTGTTAGAGTGTGCTTTATACATAAAATGTTCTTCATTACTTACAATGTGTATGATTATCTGTATCTTCCTTACCTTTCCCACATTCATAATATTTGATATTACTCCCTTATAAATTTATTTTGGGGTCATAGTTATATATAAAGGAACTAGGTGTAAGGCATGCCCATTCGAATGTTTATGATGTCATGTTGATCCTAGGAGGACCCAAACCCTTGGAACATGCTTCAGGACCATGTGGCCTGCTGACGCCTTCCTGTCCCCGTCCGGTGCCCACCCCAGTGTGCTGGTGCCGACGTCACTGCTGTTGGTGTACACGTTTCCGGCTGGTGAATTCAACTGTACCTCTCCAGAGCACGTCCTGCTGTCTCTGCCCAAGTCCACCAAATTGTGTTCATGAGACACAAAGACTGTGGTCACGGCCCAACCATATCTCTGTTTATGGATACTATTGAAAACTGATGAACAATGTGACCTTAATACAATGGGCTGTGTACCTTCAGATTCCCAACCCAGTACAGCCAGAAGAGGACTGCCCACCTCCTTGAGTCTGGCCTCTCTCTATGTCTCTTCCTAGGTCCCACCAGTTTTCCCTAGCCACTGTGACGCGCAGGTTACTCAGTTATGATGCACTTGTGTTGCTTGCTCTTTGGGGTTTTAGGCCGGTTATCTGTCAAAGCACTTTGTGACAACCGCTATTGTACAAAGGGCTTTATAAAATAAATGTGCTTGAATTTGATTAATTGACTCACCCATGACATTAGTGGCAAAGCTCTTCTCCAGACCTTCAGCGTTCACCTCCCTCTCACGCATGATGCAGCCTGCATTATTTATCTGTCCAGATCAGTCAATCAATGATCATACATAATGAATAATGCACTCGTGTAATAACATGGACAGACCTCATTCTACATTATGGGAATGGAATGACAGAGAGTAGATAAAAGAAAGTGAGCAAAAGAGGAAGAAAGGTAGGCCATGCGGATGTTTTCCACTTTTATTCAAACACACGTTCAACACTCACCAGTACATTCAAAGCTTTATACTTCTTCTTGAAGGCGTCTGCAAATTCCCACACCTTCCGTGTCTCCGACAGGTCCAGAATGTGAACAAATATTTCCTGGAATTACATGGATATTATTATACTCTGGTTTATTTATCCAGAAAGTGTACATAGTCTGAACCCCAGGTCGATGGCGAAAGCCTGAGCTGACTCACTTTATTGCCTGTCTCCTTGACGATGTCGGCCCTAGCCTCCTCTGCCCTGTCCTTATTCCTGCACACCATGTGGACGGTCCCACCTGCAGGGGTTAGAGCGGGGGGGAGTGAACCAGGGGGCCGGCCATTCAGCGAGGCCATTGTCATTATGCTCTTACCAGAATCACGCACAGCATACCTCTCTTGGCGATAGCCATAGCTGCAGCTCTCCCGATGCCACTGTTGGCACCAGTGATCATGAAAACTCTGCCCGCAACTGACACCTCCAGATCCTTCTCTGAAAACCGCTTAGCCGCAGAGAGGAAGGCACTCCTGCAACACACATAAGGAAAAAACAAGTTCTGTAGGCAGCCAGGTAGAGAATATCCATCGACTGTTCCACTCTGTAGAAAACATGCCCCTTTCAACTTCTGATGATTCATTGAATTATGGAAAGAAACACATGTTTGAACATTTCACATCGATGTCCTGGGAAAAGAGCAGTCAGCATCTGAAATGGAACACGTTCAAGCAACCTGCGTGTGGCGTCAAGAGGTTCAATGGCTGCCATTGTTCCCCACGCGGGATGAAGGGAGTAAGGCGCTGCCATGGTTCAGGGATTCGTTGGAGATAAATGCACGCACTGTTTTGTGGTGACATGCAGTACATTAGCAGAACCCAGGGTCAGGCGGGTCGAGAGACTGGTCTCTGTGTGAAAACACAACATTGAACAAAGGAAGTAAGGGGGGAAAAATAAAAAATAAGACTCATTCATTTGGGATTTGATTGCTTTGTTGTTTCGAAGGAGGAAGAGCATTGTGTGCTCTGATGATATTGATATGTAATTAATCAGTTGTTCCACATGGTACCTTTGACTTGTGGTGATGAGTGTTTAAATCAAGTTACAAGCTTTCAGTTTAGCATTGATCAAGACTTGTTATATTTCATTTATTTAACCAGGAAGTCACATTGAGATTTTCATCTCTTTTTCAAATTGGCCCTGTCTAAGCATCATACACAGCAAAACACAAGACTAAGAAAAGAAAAATTGCAAAAGTTTGAAAAAGAACATGAGAAGCTTTTTAGCAACAACACTGATGAACAAACATGCTCCCATCTTGGACTTTTATCACACAACAGTAATGAACCAGGCCTTTTTTTGCAGATCTTAGATAGGTTTTTCCTTACCTGAACAAATACTTAAATCAATAATGGTAAATTCACGTCTGGGGACATCAATAACGATATGAATACATACTTACTAACAAGCAAATGCAAAGGTCATTCTGTTAATTGCAGCAAAACTACATTGCTAAATCTCGGGAGGGTTGGAAGAAGGCAAGTGAACACACAGAGATTGCAATATTAAATAAAATATATTTAATGAATTTTCGGGAAATATGAAAGGTTTTCATATAATTAAATATCTACAATGTTTATATCGACAACCATATCCGATGATGTGGTCCTAGGCCCAACAAATTCAGTAATATCCCACTAGCCTATATAGAGAATATATAACAAAATAAATGATCATGGTACAAAAACATTAGCAAACAAAACTTACCTGGTGAATTCAGTCAGTCCTTTTAGAAACCAAGCGGAGTTGCGGTAAAGAGACATCGTTGCGTTTACTCGGATGCTGTAGTCTCTATTGCACTCTGTCCACCAGTTTTAACTTGGACCAAAACCACGTGTGTGAGTTCATGATGAGCGGCACCTTCGGCCCCCCAGCGGACAGTAAAAGACCCGCTACAGCTTAATCAAATTCAGTGTCGATTGGTGTCAGCTCGACACTGTTTTGTCTACTGAATGAAAATCCCTATGCTTAGATTTCCATGGCACATTAAACAGTTGCATGCGCAGCATTTAAAATATCAACTCCGAAACATTTAATTCACATTTCAGTAAGAGGACCGCTATAGCTTAATAAAATTCAGTGTCGATTAGTGTCAGCCCGACACTTTGATTAAATAGCTTCCATATGATTTAGATATACACGGCACGGTAAGCAGGTGCATTTAAAATAACAATTTTCACACCATTTTAATGTACTTTTCGGTAACAGAATGAAATCAATGTTAAGGGAATTATTGATGATAAGTTTAGTAAAAATATTTCTAATTTCGAGTTTATATGCGTATATCACAAGAAGGATAACGGATTATGTCTGCTTATTTAGTTAGACAAATATAATAATTCATCATAAGCCTGAGAGGTCAGAACAGTCGCATATTAATCAGGTAGCTCCTGAAAGGTATGAACAACAACAAAGCGCACCGCACGGTCTAGAGGCAATGACAGTCTATAGGTGTGGTTTCGCCACTTTAAGAACAGCATTCTGGGAAGGTTGACGATGAGCTATCTCAGTCTACGGTTTGTAAGCAAGACTTTAGATAACACATTTTTCTTAAGTGTTGGCCTTACCCTCAAAAAGTACCTTCACAATGGTAAGTAAATTAGTGGTTTTGGTTTCATTTTCAAGTTTGTATTTTATAGGTGTTATATGTCGTTTACGCACCTGTCCAAAGTGCCGCCTAGGTAGTTTGAAGGAGGCCTGATCGTTTTGTAGCACACAGTTAGTTTCATATATGTTATACGAAAGCTAATTTATTCGTAACGCTTTTAGCACTCACAGGAAAAATATTATTTTTCCATTCATGTCAAGTCGATCAAGGCACTCATCTCCCTGTTTGCCCATAGCGTGGCTACAAAGTAAATCGTTGCTGACTGGCTCCGGCAGATGCGCATTTTGAGCGGGGCAAATTGTATCACTGAAACAACCTCTCCGTTTTGAACAATTGTGTCTTCTGTTCAGTTGCACAATGTCTTGCTTTTACATGTTTTGAAAGTCAAGGGTGAATTACATTTTTGCAGCATGGTATGGAGGATTAGCTTACATGCAGAATTCTAAAATATTGTTTAGGCTTATCAGTTCTTATAAGGGTTTTGTTCATTGCATCACTCAATGTAAGCACTGTTTAATTATGGAAAGTGTTCAAACTAGAACATGGATCTGCCCAGTGTTACATGAGTACACTCGCCTAATGGACTATTAGGAACAACATACTAATACTGTGTTTGACCCCCTTTCGCCTTCAGACCTGACATAATTATATGTGGCATTGATTCAACAAGGTTCTAAAAGCATTCTTTAGAAATGTTGGCCCATATTGATAGGAGAGCATCTTGCAGTTGATGGAGATTTGTGGGATGCACATCCGGGGCACGAAGCTCTCGTTCCACCACATCCCAAAGATGCTCTATTGGGTTGAGATCTGGTAACTGTGGGGGCCATTTTAGTACAGTGAACTCATTGTCATGTTCAAGAAACCAATTTGAAATGATTCAAGCTTTGTGACATGGTGCATTATCCTGCTGGAAGTAGCTGTCAGAGGATGGGTACATGGTGGCCATAAAGGGATGGACATGGTCAGAAACAATGCTAAGGGAGACCGTGGCATTTAAACTATGCCAAATTGGCACTAAGGGGCCTAAAGTGTGCCAAGAAAACATCCCCCAAACCATTACACCACCACCACCAGCCTGCACAGTGGTAACAAGGCATGATGGATCCATGTTCTCATTCTGTTTACGCCAAATTCTGACTCATGAATGTCCATCTGAATGTCTCAACAGAAATCGAGACTCATCAGACCAAGCAACATTTTTCCAGTCTTCAACTGTCCAATTTTGGTGTGCTCTTGCAAATTGTGGCCTCTTTTTCCTATTTGTAGTGGAGATGAGTGGTACCCGGTGGGGTCTTCTGCTGTTGTAGCCCATCCGCCTCAAGGTTGTGCGTGTTGTGGCTTCTCAAATGCTTTGCTGCATACCTCGGTTGTAATGAGTGGTTATTTCAGTCAAAGTTGCCCTTCTGTCAGCCTGAAGCAGTCGGCCTATTCTCCACTGACCTCTAGCATCAACCAGGCATTTTCGCCCACAGGACTGCCGCATACTGGATGTTTTTCCCTTTTCACACCATTCTTTGTAAACCCTAGAAATAATTGTCCGTGAAAATCCCAGTAACTGAGCAGATTGTGAAATACTCAGAAAAACCACTGGTGATTGGTCGTAGTGTTATCCAATTGCGTACCTTGAGATTTTCAAATGCATGCTTGGTGCCGCCCCTCGAGTTGGGTCATTTTCATTACTCGAAGCCAGACCCATATATCCTCCAGATTTGGGTCTGGATTTTTCCAGGCTAACCAACAACCATGCCACGCTCAAAATTGCTTAAATCATCTTTCTTTCCCATTCTGACATTCAGTTTGGAGTTCAGGAGATTGTCTTGACCAGGATCACACCCCTAAATGCATTGAAGCAACTGCCATGTGATTGGTTGAGTACATTGCATTAAGGAGAAATTGAATGGGTGTTCCTAATAATCCTTAAGGTGAGTGTAATGCCTCATTGTGTGTGGATGTTATGTTCAGTAGATACAGAATAGTTATTCAGGAATGACACAGTTAGACCTGGATGAGACGTCTGCTTTAGTCACAATGTCCATTCTAAGAAATAGAATGTACTGTAATAAACCGCGATCCGGAGGTCACCGCCCACCTATCCCTAGGTGCAAGGCAATTACTGGATTGAGAATGGTAACGTGAATGCTGCCACCACCTTTGTTAACACGGAACGTCCGGTTTGTCGGTAAGCTTAGGAAAACACCCAGCACACACAAGGAATATAAGTACTTCCGTCTTTATTGTTCAATTTCATAAGGTAGCAAAGAGCAGCACGGTAAGTTCCAAACCGACATCCCAGGCTACAACCCCCTGCCTCGCTCTGGCGGGCGCACACACCAACTCTTAGTTAGCACAGCAATCCCCTCTGCATGCGGCCCCTTAGCAAGATTCACACGGCACAAGGTATCACAAGGTCCAGCCTAGTCCAGTAACTTCAATGACCTGGTTAGTTAACCCAGCAATACAGGGGTAAGCTAAAATCTAGCACGACACACCACACACTTAGGGGGCAAGGTTAACACAACACACGCTTTAACTAAATGGTCATGCTTGGCCCGACCTGCAAGGGTATCACTCCGTTGGCACAGCGCTCTTTACAAAAGGGTTGTGATTAAGGTCACACACATTAAGTAACTGAGTTCGGTCTTATACATGCAAATATTGAATCACGCCACAGCACTCCTGGTGGAACACATCAAATGATTACACTCTGTAAGGCCCACATACCACAACAGACAGATGCCCTCTTCTACCAGGGCCCGACAGACGAATGCTGCTTGACTTATCCCCCCAGCTAAAAGGGGACACACAGACCAACAAACACTTGAAATTTCAACACTTAGAATAATTGCAAGAGTTTAAAACCACTTAACTCCTCGGTTGGTTGAGACCCCCCCCCCCCCCCCCCCGGGGTCTGGGATTGGGCACCTTCAGATACTGGTTCTTGAGCTTGACCTGTGGTGGACATGCGTCCACGGTGCCCCAATGAAGGGATACTAAAATATAGCAACTATACCGGCAGGTGCTGTACAGAAGTGCCCCCTGCTGCCGGCTTCATGAATAACACAAATGCAACTTGGCAGATGGCGCGCTCTATTTGTCCTGAGACGGGGGTAGGAAGAGGTTGACGCACTCCTATGGCCCACTTACCTAACTCAGTACTTAATCCCCCTGGCTAGCTATCTTCATCGCCGGCTGTGCTAAACCACAGCGAATGACCCCTCCCAGGTAGATTGAGTGCTGGCGCCTCTGTGTCTCTTGGAGTTGTTTTTTTAGCTTCAGTGGCCCAGTAGGCATGGCCCCAGTTCAGGCTCACAAATAGCACAGTATGATTCAACCGGAATTCAGTTCAGGCTCCCACATAGTTCAGAGTAATTCAACTGGAGTTTAATTTACATCTTGACTAGCCCATTCCCAACAACAACATTCCCCCGTCCGCTTTCCCGTAATGTTCCAGGCTCTACAATAAATAGGGTCCTGGCATTGTCACTGGTGCAGAGCATCGCACTGAAGAGCCCATAGAGAAGGTGAAAGGGCTCCGCCCCCCCACATGCATCGTATATGCATCACAGTACCATTTGGGTCCCATATGGGTAAATTTTGCCCTCTCTCCTTGCAGATGCGCTTCCTGCTACTATTCAGCCGACAGGGGAAGCTGCGACTGCAGAAGTGGTTCACTCCAGGGGCCGAGCGAGAGAGAAAGAAGGTGATCAGGGACGTGACTTTGATGGTGCTGGCTCGCCCCCCTCGTTCATGTAACTTCCTTCAATGGAGGGACCTGAAGATTGTTTACAAGAGGTGACTGAGTGGCCTAACCCCCCGTTTGGCTGTGAATCTGTCACTTGAACGCTCCTTTTCTGTCTGTGATTGGATATTTTGAAGCATAATTATCTGTCATTGATTTGTTTCTCTTGGCTAATTAATAGGCTGAAACTTTGTCCTGTTTTAAAATGTCTTCATATGTTCGTCTGCCTTGTTATTGTCTGCATGTTCTCTCACCGTTGACTCTGTCCTGGCAGATCTTAGCAGCCTGTGTGCTGGTGGAGTTTGGAGAAAGGAGGGGCGGTCAATGTTTAACATCCCTTCTTTCTCATTACTTCTCCATACAGACATAATAAACACAGTCAGTACACATTCTCCATTCACAAACTTTAGACACACCAAGACACACATGTATTGGGTATGTATATTGTATATAAACACAAGAGTCCTAGGCCGACTGTTTCAGTCACAAATGTTTTAACCTTAATCACTAATATCTTTGGGTTCCTTTGCATATAAATATAACAGTTGTAACCCTTTTCCTTAACCTGAACCTATGCTCCCTTGTAGGTATGCCAGTCTCTACTTTTGCTGTGGTCTTGAGCCCCAGGACAATGAGTTGTTGACTCTGGAGGTGTTACACCGATATGTTGAGCTGCTGGACAAATACTTTGGCAATGTAAGGCGCATAATGTCCCTGCACTGTCAGGGCTTATCACTGTAAAGGGCTTTTCTAGAAGAATAGAACAGGATTAGACTGAACACTGGGGATGTAGAAATTGACTTGGCAAAATTAAACTATATTTAAAGGTAATTGAGAAAATATTTAAATAATAATGACACGATTTGATGATGAGATTTGTTTTGAACCATTTAAGGTTAATTGTTGTATTGTTATCTGAATTGAATACAGATATGGACACTTTAACTAAACATGTACCTCCCGGTTCCTTTAAGACAGTTCAACTCCCCTTGAAAGTGTCAAAATTAATAAAGGACATAATGTTAATTATGATAATAATGTGAATAGAGATAAAGATGTGAGTACAGTTTGCAGTATTTTAATCTGTATCAGGGCCTGTATTCATAAAACATTTTCTTATCACAAAGACTCCTAAACAGCACAAAGTTTTTAGCTAAGAGTTGCCTCTTAGAACCTATTCAAAGCTGCTGAGACCAGCTGTTATTACGGAATTCGGAGAACCCGTATGCTAAGAGTAAGGGCATGGTTGACCCCATTGCTATGGATGATGCAATGTTCCATGAACAAGCTTATGTACTATGCCCGCAATGATTGTCTGATAGACACCCATCCCCAATCAGGGAATTATTCAAATAGTCAAAAATAAATTAAGCAATACTGTAGGATGTTGCCATATTGAAATAAAGATATTCAAGTTAATATGTAGCCAAAGTGACTATCAAGATGTGAAGTTAAGGAAATGGTAGGAGGCAGACACGTCTTCTCAAATGTAGTTTGATTTGTTGTAGACAGATTTTCACTTGTGTAGATACAACAAAAAAAGAACCAACTAAAAGCTAGCACCTATGACACTGAAAACTGATGACTTGAAAACAACAAACACTAATTATAAGCCACATTGGGTTGCTTAACACCTGAACAGGTACTGAAATAAGAATAACAAAGGTTCTCGTAAAAAACAAAGACCTTACTGAATCATAAGCAGAAACTTCAAACAGGGAACTTCTACATGGACAGAAACTTCCAGGTGACAGGTAGGGATGGCTGACGCGAAACAGTCGTTCCGAGGCTTTGCGAGATCCCGATGCGCAGATGTTCCGAATCACTGATTCGAAACGTGATTCAAAACACCCATGTCACGTGACTATGGCCAAACGAAGCCTCTAAGTGTTTCACTAAGTGTTTCATCAGGTGTGATCCGCCGAATCAGCGTTTGATTTACACGGTCGAAACAGACCATGCAATCGCACAGCTGTATAAAAGTGAAATCAACACATATTGACCTCGTGGGTTTTTGTGAGAGGAGTTTGAGAGGAGCGGATTTTTGGTGATATAGTGACATTTATAGTGCGATTTCTTTAGTTATATTTAGGCTTACATTTAAATTTACACAACACATTGACTGATAGGCTACAGACACAGAGTAT
>JACXGM010016545.1:0-20314 GCA_016801145.1 Umbra pygmaea | reverse complement strand
AGATTCCAACTGTAACTGCTTCACCAATTCACTGAAAATAGTCTAAATCTGAAAATAGTCTAAATTGTTGTGCTGGTAAAATGTTCGTTTGTGCCGTTGCAGTATTTATTATATTAGACATTTAATTATGTGTTGATGATGTCACCCCCCCCCACACTTGCTCCAAACTGACTGAAAATAGTCTTATAGACCTATGAAAACCGATTCCTTGTTCATTACAACTCTTACAAAAAGTAATTTACTATCCCATGTTTAAGAATTAACCGTACTCTGTAATGAACACGATCACATTTTTTTTACATACTACACTTGTACAAATCTACACAAATTGAAGGGTGGCTGGACTACAACATTTAAATTCTGTAATTCATATAACATATATATTTCTAGAGCACTCTAATTTATTGAGCACTGTAAAGTAGAACTTTTGTAAGTGTAATCATAATGGAAGAATTTCAAGACAGTATTATAACTCCCAATTATTGAAACCAACGTCTGGCCCACACATCCACTATAGCCCAGACATCCCTCTGCACCATAATCAGCCATTAATGGGCAGGAGTCATTTACATGTCTTTAATGCATTGTATACAGGTGCATCACAATCAATTAGAATATACAGTGGGTGACCTAGAGCTCTTTTACGCCTGTGCCCTATGCAAGTGTGTACAATTTACACATACAAAAAACAAAGTATGTTCAGTACACACAACCACAATCAAGTAAGAACGCTCACTTGACAGTTGTCAATAAGGCGTTCAATTTCCACAATTTCTTAAAGAGGCACCTGTATACAGAACATTTCTATAATTTTACTATTTATTTGTACATTACAATTTGTATCAAAATCCATCAAATCTGTGGCAATATCAGACCAATTATTCACACAGGCCAAAAACACTCAAAACATTAGAATTGCTTTATTACACATTCAGGTCAACAATTTAGGCAGAAAATTCAACCCCAGTTTTTGGAAAATACACAACTACACATCGTTTAAACATGGATCTTTAGTTAGCACGCAGCCAGGAAGCTAGACAAACGAGGCCAGCCTGCAAGACATGACACAGTCGTCATACATCATGTTGATGTTCTCTACTGTGCTACATTTCTTTTTCAATAGATCGCTTGCTACTCCAGAGATGTTATCCAGAGCATATTTTGGCTTCTGGGTGAGCTGTTTATGAGCCACCTGGAGAAGGATTGCTTTTAGGTTTTCCTGTTTTGGAATAGTTGCAACTCCCATGCGGTCCATCAGATCCATTAGGTCATCTCTGTCCTCACCCTGAAGATCCTCCTGTAAGGCCTTGGATACGAGATCGCGTTCAGACTGACTGAGATGGAAGATGAACGAATCAAATAATTGCTCAGGTGTCACCAAGTATTGCTTTATTACACATTCAGGTCAACAATTTAGGAAGAAATTCAACCCTGTTCATTGTAAACTACATAACTATATGTCATTGAAAAATTGATCTTTTGTTAGCACGCAGCCAGGAAGCTAGACAAACAAGGCCAGCCTGCAAGACATGACACATTGCTCTAGGCTACACAATGTCCATGGTATAGCATTCCTTGTTGGCCAGTATGTTTTCCATTTCGAGACGTAGTTCTGGGTATGATTGATATGTGGAGGGTAATTCTAATACTGGACCACAAGTGTGTGCTATGGGCCGTCTTGCCAGTCCTTCCAATGTTGTAAACAAGACCTCAACTTTTTCTACAATCAGCACATCTGATCCGGTCATGAATCTTAGAAGCTTTCTAAGACCTACATCATCGAGTCCTCGAATGTACTGTTTTAAAAACTGCAAACTCTGATTTTCGGCTGGTGTAGAAATGTTTGCATCAATCAACTTTAACACCTTCCGAGTTGTGGGCTTTTTGTCCTCGTACATCATGTTGATGTGCTCAACTGTGCTACATTTCTTTTTTACTAGGTCACTTGCCACTGCAGAGATGTTATCCAGAGCATATTTTGGCTTCTGGATGAGCTGTTTGTGAGCCACCTGGAGAAGGATTGCTTTTAGGTTTTCCTGTTTTGGAATTGTTGTAACTCCCATGCGGTCCATCAGATCCATTAGGTCATCTCTGTCCTCACCCTGAAGATCCTCCTGTAAGGCCTTGGATACGAGATCGCGTTCAGACTGACTGAGATAGAAGAGGAACGAATCAAATAATTGCTCAGGTGTCACAGAGTATTCCCCAAAAAGGAGTGCCGTGGTGAATGCAGGTGCCAGACGTAATGGAAAGTAGCCATGGTCCCTAAAGCCTGCAGCCAAAATTCTACCAATTGCTTTCCATTCCTCCTCTTGCCATTTTGGAGTCAAAGCCGGAACCCTCATTTCTTCACCCTCTCCTGCATAATCAAAAAATTGGGTCCAGAAACAGGAATACACATCACGTGACAGACCATCTACATCTGCACCTCTCTCATCAATAAATTTATATTTTAAGGAAAAACCCATTAGTGTGGGATCTTTAAACTGGCTGACCATCTCATCAACAACATTCACCCTGTGGACTTCAATTGTTACATTCTGTAGGACTTCTTGTGCAGACGATGGAGAGGTGGTGGCAGACGATGGAGATGGGGTGGCAGACGATGGAGATGGGGTGGCAGACGATGGAGATGGGGTGGCAGACGATGGAGATGGGTTGGCAGGTGATGGGGTGGGGGCGGCAGACGATGGGGTGGGGGCGGCAGACGATGGGGTGGGGGCGGCAGGCGATGGGGTGGTGGCGGCAGACGATGGGGTGGCGGCGGCAGACGATGGGGTGGCTGCAGCAAACGATGGAGTGGCGGCAGCAGATGATGGAGTGGCGGCAGCAGATGATGGAGTGGCGGTGGCAAATGATGGAGAGGGGGTGGCAATTTCAGCATGTGTCCTGGAAATCATTGCAGTGTCTACATCCAATTGTTCCTAGGTAAGAATAAATCATATATTTTAAGCAGAAAAACATGTAACAAATATTTCAAGGCAAACATTACAATAAAATGCATTTGATTTTAAGAGAACTGTTATTTCAGAATATAAATTGTCAAGTGGTAAAGGGCTATGGGAATCAGAGACCTCAGGAAGTTTTACTGGCAGTAGCGGTACTTTTTCCTAGGGTTGGGTACTTGAAGTGTTTGTTTACAGGGTTGCATTTCACCTTCGATGGTAGCCTACTTTTTGGGACAGGCCTTTTTTTTAGTTGTACTGCTTTAAAAATACATTTCTGATTTGCATAGATTACAGACCACCAGATTGTTGGGTCTCTTGTTTACTCCCACACTTTTGAAGTCGACGGTACATTTTGCTAATCGACGTATTTCCGTATTTGATGACTTTGATTACGTCGACATGTCGCACCAGCTCTGTAGCATAGCCAACAATTAAAAAAACAAATGTAACTAAACTGTAATTACAATACTTCTAATACATTTTACCCTTTGCTGTTCTGATAGCACCTCTTGCTCGTCCTCAGCATCTGAGTCTTCAAGCACCTTTTAAAATACCAAATATGTTCAAAGATTATTTGCAGAGCTTTGTAATGTATACGAGTCATATGCTGGGACTATCAACTTATACCACTTCATAACCCTAGACCAAGGGTGTCCAAACTCTTCCACATTGGGCCGCAGTGGCTGCAGGTTTTCATTTATTCCTTTCAATCAGTGCCCAATTAAGACAGAAACAGGTGAGTGTAGATCCTAACCAATTATTGATCTAGTTAAGCAATCAAGTACAAAATAAGAGCAAAAACCTGCAACCCCTGTGGCCAGGGCCAGCCCGAGGCATGCACAGGTGACTCCACGTGGTGGGAGGGGGCCTCCAAATCAAATTCTGCTTAGGGCCCCCAAATCGCTCGGGCCGGCACTGCCTAAAGCCCTTGAGAATGGGTTTGGACACCCCTGCCTTAGACTAAAAATCTTCCATAAAGTCTTTATAAAAGTCTATCTTACCACTGTTGTAACCACTTGATTCTCCAAGTCAATGTTCCCATGTTCCTACACAGGATGACAAATTACAATAACCACTCTAATTTATAAAATATGAATATAACACATTTATATGGCATTAGGAATTATTTAAAAAAACAGTAATTCCCTGAATCTACCAATTCAATCACTGAGTTTAAAGCATTCTTACATTTGTATGATGCTCCAAATCCACGACTATTTCCTCATTTTCAATATTTCGATCATCCTGCATTTCAGTGTCTGATTCATCCTTTGAATATGGCAATGACTCATGTTAGGTATTGCACAAAACAAAATATATTTTAACTCATCCAACTTTTCTTAGCCTGATTCAAGTATTCTACTAATAATAACCCTGTGGCCACTTGACATAGGTGAGCTAGTTTAGGACTATAACCAAATTGAGAGACTGCTGAAGATCCCCAGAGGCTTATACTACGAAGCACGTTCAACATTCCCAGGATTTATTTTCATTACCTGGCTTCACAAAACCTAACAATCGCAGTCGCAGACAAGCGAAGTAACAATGGTGGTGATCAATTTGTTAAATCAACCCAGTTTCCCAATCTAGTGATGAGTGAATTGACATAAACGGGCGGTTTTTCCATCATTTTGGGTAACGTAAATTAACAAATATACTGCCATTAAAAAGTACCTTGTTACCTCAGTTACCTAATGAGAGATGTACAGTGGGGCAAAAAAGTTTTTAGTCAGCCACCAATTGTGCATGTTATCCCACTTAAAAAGATAATGGAGGCCTGTCATTTTCATCATAGGTACACTTCAACTATATGAGAGACAAAATGAGAAGAAAAAAAATCCAGAAAATCACATTGTAGGATTTTTTTATGAATGTATTGATAAATTATGGTGGAAAATAAGTATTTGGTCACCTACAAACAAGCAAGATTTCTGGCTCTCACAGACCTGTAACTTCTTCTTTAAGATGCTCCTCTGTCCTCCACTAATTATCTGTATTAATGGCACCTGTTAGAACACCGGTCCACAACCTCAGTCACACTCCAAACTCCACTATGTTCAAGACCAAAGAGCTGTCAAAGAACACCAGAAACAAAATTGTAGACTTGCACCAGGCTGGGAAGCCTGAATCTGTAATAGGTAAACAGCTTGGTGTGAAGAAATCAACTGTGGGAGCAATTATAAGAAAATGGAAGACATACAAGTCCACTGATAATCTCCCTCAATCCGGGGCTCCACGCAAGATCTCACCCCATGGGGTCAAAATGATCACAAGAACAGTGAGCCAAAATCCCATAACCACACGGGGGGACCTAGTGAATGACCTGCAGAGAACTGGAACCAAAGTAACAAAGGCTACCATCAGTAACACACTACGCTGCCAGGGACTCAAATCCTGCAGTGCCAGACGTGTCCTCCTGCTTAAGCCAGTACATGTCCAGGCCCATCTGAGGTTTGCTAGAGAGCATTTGGATGATCCAGAAGAGGACTGGGAGAATGTCAGATGGTCAGATGAAACCAAATTGGAACTTTTTGTTAAAAACTCAAGTCGTCGTGTTTGGAGGAGAAAGAATGCTGAGCTGCATCCTAAAAACACCATACCTACTGTGAAGCATGGATGTTAAAACATTATGCTTTGGGCTTATTTTTCTGCAAAGGGACCAGAACAACTGATCAGTGTAAAGGAAAGAATGAATGGGGCCATGTATCGTGAGAGTTTGAGTGAAAACCAACTTCCATCAGCAAGGGCATTGAAGATGAAACGTGGCTGGTCTTTCAGCATGACAATGATCCCAAACACCGCCCGGGCAACGAAGGAGTGGCTTCGTAAGAAGCATTTCAAGATCCTGGAGTGGCCCAGCCAGTCACCAGATCTCAACCCCATAGAAAATCTTTGGAGGGAGTTGAAAGTCTGTGTTGCCCAGCGACAGCCCCAAAACATCACTGCTCTAGAGGAGATCTGCATGGAGGAATGGCCCAAAATATCAGCAACAGTGTGTGAAAACCTTGTGAAGCCTTACAGAAAACGTTGCACATCTGTCATTGCCAACAAAGGGTATATTACAAAGTATTGAGATTAAAATTTGTAATTGACCAAACACTTATCTTCCACCATAATTTACCAATAAATTCATAAAAAATCCTACAATGTGATTTTCTGGATTTTTTTTCTCATTTTCTCTCTCCAGAGTTCATGCAGGTTTTTGACAGTCAAATTTAAGACCTTTTTAAGACATTTTAAGACCATACAGATTTAAATTTAAGACTTACACAATGGCTTTTTAACCAAAAAATATTAAAATCAAAGAAAATCTGAATAAATATTTTCTATAGTGATTTACTTCAATGAATTCAGTCATTGAAAAAGCATTAATTTAATTTACAGAAGCAATTACATTAGTACGTTTTTATACGCAAAAACATGCCAAATGCCCAAAACCTTATGCACAAAATGAAAATAGACAAAAACAAATTTGCACTCAAAGAGAGTAGATTTCATGTCATATTAATTGCCTAATAAGAGATTGAACAGGCTACTCCAGCGCATATAACACACACATCAGAAAATCATGTTAGATAGATACTAATTATCTATCTATTAGAGGGAGCGCGAGAGAGAGAGGGGGAGCGTGAGAAAGAGGGGGAACGTGAGAGAGAGGGAGAGCTGGGTACCGCTTGTAACCAAACAGTGGAAATTGCTGTGATCTAGCCGTGTCTCATTAAAAGTACGCTTTTCCCATTTTCCACACGTAGGCCTAGCTGCTTACGTACCAACACCAATATCCCCCAGAAAAAACTAAAACACACCGAATTAACGTTCTCAGGGCAGCGTTCTGCTGGTTTTGTTACTGTTGCACCTTAAAAAAAAGCATTGTGCAACACAAAATGTACTTTAGTTCCAAATTAACATCAACACTCAATATTCATGACACTTTGTAGGCTACGACTCAATACTTTTTCGTTCTGCAGCCAGCGTTTCTGGAATTGAAAAAGGGTAAAAACTTTTTAAGACCTGATTAAATAAAATTTAGGACCTCAGATTAAAATATGGCAATTTTTTAGATGTTTTAAGGCCTACAATTTCAAGTTTTGAATTTTAGACTTTTTAAAACTTTTTAAGACCCCGCGGGAACCCTGTCTCTCATAGTTGAAATGTGCCTATGATGAAAATTACAGGCCTCTCTCATCTTTTTAAGTGTGAGAACTTGCACAATTGGTGGCTGACTAAATAATTTTATGCCCCACTGTAACTCATTAAAGTAGGCTATTACGTTACCAAAAGTGGAAACTTTGCAATTCCTTTGTGTAGGGTGTATTACACACAATAACCAGCAAATGGCGAAATGGCACATCTTGCCTAACATTGGAGTCCGCTTAAAATGATCATGTCTGTCCAAATTAATTTGTTCACTATATAGACACAGCTCTAATATTCAGGCTCTTGCTTACATAGTCTATATTCATTTGTTGAACTTGTTCAAGCTGGAAGACATGCCACCTTTTATGCTGGCAATAGCAACTATAAATACAGTGACGGAACAATGTATTTGATCTCCTGCTGATTTTGTTTGCCCAATGACAAAGAAATTTTCAGTCTAAAATTGCAATGGTAGGTTTATTTGAACAGTGAGAGAGAAAATAAAAAAATCCAGAAAAATGCATGTCACAAACTGTCAGAAATCGTTTTGCAATAGCATTTTTATTCAAGTACTTTTTAAGTACCTACTTGAAAATATTTTAGATTTTCAAGGTATTCCAGTACTTACAGGTGCTATATGTAAAACGGACAGCCAGCGTTAAAAAATGGGTACTGCAGTTCAAATTCAAAATACCTGAGTTGTATCCCTCCGCCCCCTCCTCCCAGGATCGAAACTAACGTGACGAACAAGATCAGCGCAATCATGACAAGCGAACCGTGTTTTACTACGTATATGGTCATGGAACCGTTTAGAAGCATTCCGTTTTTTTAGGTTGTGTAGAATCTCTATGATCTCGTTCGTTTGCTGCTTCCATGGCTGTAGCGCGCTGGGTTTGCATTTTTACAGGTATGCCTGGCAATCCGTTCGTGCTGTCAAAATCGGCAGTTGATAACAACACACAGGCCAAAACATAAACATAAATTCCGTCATGGAACGTACTTTTCCAAAAGAAAAAATACTGACATTAGCATTGTTTTCAGAAAATATAGTATTTCAGCTTAACATGTTTCCTTAATATCTGACGAGGCATTGGCGTCATTTTTGGATTTATTACACTACATGTATTACATATAGCACCTTTAACTTTCAGAGTGCCAAATTTAAGCACCTTGTATGAACCCTGTCAAACAACCTGCTCTGGAGCAGAATACGCATTCAGCAAGTTACTATGGCAATGTAACCCGATAACAAGTGACCCGTCGTCGTGAAACCAAAAGCCCAGGATTCAACCTAAAGTTACCTCGCTAACCCTAAATCTAGCTTCGTAGTATAGGCCTCAAGAGTTTTACCATTAGTGCTTTTACTAGGTATGTGAAATTAATGTGCACAAACAGTATTTGCAGTGTTACAAAACTTGAAACGAAGTATCAACATTAAATTGTCACTGAGTTTAGAATGTGATTGGATGAATAAAGTAACACTTACTGATGATGCAGATGTTTCAGCATCTAAAGCTTCCTGTATTAGCAAATAGTATGTGGTTAGATATTACAGATACAAAAATAAATCAGATTATCAAGCACTTTGGAATGTATTTGGGTAAGATTAAAAATATATTTTATTAATATTTCAATGAATATCACATCCTTTCTATAAAATGTCTATGATAGTAAAATGTTATTTTAGTGGAGAGCAAAAATACCTTTGGACGGAGGTACAAGGCTGACCGCCCCAGTTCTCTACTGTTCCTTAAGGTCAATGGAGTCAGAGATGACACAACATGCACATTTCGATGCCTGTCCACCCGGCACATCTCGAATGGTTGGTCTCTTAGACTTGGAAACTCTCTTTTGAGTACCATATAAAACCTTTCTGCCGTGAGAGTTATTGGTACTTCCAATGATTGATGTGGTAAAGCTAAAAACATCAGAATAATCATGTTAAATTACATTTCATTTAGCACATGTGAAACATGCATATTCCAAAATGTATTGTCTTACCGCGTCGACAGTTAAAAACTGTCATGTTGTGATCAAGGAGCAATGACACACGCAGCTTGATTGTAACCATGGATGCCTGTGGAATGCGTTCTGATATCCTGTGGGGGAAAAAAAGCATTCAGATTTTTGCTATTAAATTTAACCTCAATTGGCTTGTGAAAGTAAACAAACACTATATGCCGATAGTAGACACCCCTACTAAATATAAAGATACCTAGATTCTGAGGTTACCAACCACATTATACTGACAATACACCTCTTTTTAGCATGCTTACCGTTCTTCGCATGCAATCAGATGTTCTGCAATCAGATGGAGTGGCACTTCTCCACTGCAATTTCTGCATTTTTCTAGTATAACATTCTATTTAAAAAAATACAATACTCAGACAAATTTTAAACAGGTACCAAAATCCTAATAAATTGAAATACAACAAATCGCAGTTTACTTACTGGCCATACATTAGAGTAGCAATATGTGTTGTATTATGTGCATTCCTGCATGTAGGCAGGGTGGGAAATTAACACCCGCCACCCGCCAATGGCGGGTAGATTTTCACATTGGCGGGTAACTTTTCCCTATTTACCAGCCACTCTGGCGGGTGAAATGTACAACATATGATACTTGTTTTTTTTATTCGGCTACTTTAAACATTACTTGTTTCGGATTGGAGATAAATGCGTTTGACAAAAATCCGGAAGCTTACTCATTAACAAAGAAAGATGCACTTCTGTCGAGGTGCATATTTGATTGGTTTTCGCGGAGCTAGTCTGTGAGAACTCCAGCCTTTCGCTGCGGTACCATAAACATAGTGCGGTACAGAAGAAAAACAAATCAATTTAGTTCCCAGTATTAAGCCCGAGTAAACTAGATTAAGTCAATATAGAAAATGTCAAAAACAAAACGTGTATAATTACAGATATGGGGAAGTTGATGTGATTGTGATACGATTTTATGTTATCGAAAAAAGAAAATCACACACATACAGCACGGAATTCTAAATGCTCATTGGATGATTCAGCTGTCACTCAAATCACTCGTTTAGTCTGCGATAATGATTGGATTCTGATTACCGCGCTCTGATTTTCCCAGAGACATTTACATGCGCAATGTCCAACTGTAACTTAGTTTATTAACAGCAGATTCTAATTTAAGTATCTTAAATCTCCATAATATGGTTTCTTATTATATTTAATGTTGTAAGATGTTTCGTTTCATTATTGAAGAAGCACTTGCAACTTTGATGGGTGATTATTGGGGGTCAGATGGCTCAGTGGCTAGGGAGTCGGACTAGTAGTCAGAAGGTTGCTGGTTAGATTCCCTGCTGTGCCAAATGTTGTTGTCTTTGGGCAAGGCACTTCACCCTAAATTGCTCCAGGAAGAATGCCCCTGTGCTTAATCACTCTGGATAAAACTGTCTGCAAAATGACTAAAATATAAATCATTTAACGAATGCTTCAATATTTTTATTAGAAATCCCAGATGTTTTCCAAACAGATTATTAGAAAATGAATTTACAAATGTGTAAATATTGTGGCATTCGTCAGGTGTTACAACAGCAAAGTTTTACACCTCTCAAAGTTGATACTGCCTACTGTTGCATGAGTGATTTAAAAGTAGCTGACTAAAATATGGTAGTAGTACATACAATTAGCAAACAGATTAGCACAATTTGTCAATCATCTAAAAATTATTAATCTCAGACTTGTCTTCACTAAATGTTTCTTTAGTAATTGACCTATATTAATTTCACATGTATAAATAGTGAATTTAATGTGTTGAAGCAATATAGAATATGCAAGTGTGTTTTCTTTTATGTATTTAAATTTGGGAAAAAGTGGCTGGTAAAAAATCAAAGTGGCTGGTAAAATGTTGGCATCCACCATCCACAGTGGCTGGTGGACAAAAAAGTTTATTTCCCACCCTGCATGTAGGCTATTCAAAATGTTTAGAATATGATCTGTATTTTTCATCAATGTAAAGATGCTTGAAAATGGGTAGGTTTTACCTGTTGTCCCTCTGTCAGGCATGTTGATCTGATGTCCAGCTGGTATTGGAGTGGGATTATATAAGCAACAGCTTTGTTAAGACCACTTTCTATTCGAAGAAATGATATGGTGTAGCCCTGGGGAGGCATGGGGATTTCAATAAACTGTCGACTGCGACAGCAACGCATCAGTTTGAAACCCCCCGCATTCTTGAGTTGAGAAAAAACCTCTTGCAGTTTGTTTACAAAGTCTTCGTGGCTGCCATTGTTGTCAGTAAACTTTATTCTTTTTTTTCCAAGGCCATTTGCTGCAAGGAGAATACTTTCTTCAGCTGTAGGCAAACTGACTGTGTCAGGACTTGATAAACAAAAAAAGTCATGCTCCCACGGAGATGGCAGGTGATTACGTTTTCCACGTAAACGTTTGTAAGGCTCAAAAAGCCGAGTCATAGTTGACCCCACATTTCTTCTAAAAAATGAGTGTGTTTGTGGCACTGGAAATTGGCATGATGTGTGTGGTGTGGCACTTGGCTGGGCTGGCATGTTGTGTGGTGTGTCATTGGGTTGGGGAATCATGTAAGGTAGTGTGGCGTTCATGGCACTTGGCTGGGCTGGTATGTTATGTGGTGTGCCATTGGGTTGGGGAATCATGTAAGGTGGTGTGGCAGTCATGGCACTTGGCTGGGCTGGCATGTTGTGTGTTGTGCCATTGGGTTGGGGAATCATGTAAGGTAGTGTGGCATTCATGGCACTTGGCTGGGCTGGCATGTTGTGTGGTGTGCCATTGGGTTGGGGAATCATGTAAGGTAGTGTGGCGTTCGTGGCACTTGGCTGGGCTGGCATGTTGTGTGGTGTGCCATTGGGTTGGGGATTCATGTAAGGTAGTGTGGCGTTCGTGGCACTTGGCTGGGCTGGCATGTTGTGTGGTGTGGTCATTGTGGCAATTGGGTGAGATGGGAGAGGACGTTGAAGGAATCTTCCTACGTCTTCTAAAAGTGTCGCTGCTCTTTGATACCTATCTCCTGACCTGTATATCACAGGAAATAAAACATTATAATTAATATTGTACAGGTTTGAATTAAGTAAAATAATAATTGTCAAAAAAACAAAAACATAAATAGGGATTTGATGACAACATCTACAATAATCATTAAACTTAAAATATCTATGATAACCTTTCTAAACTCTATGTGGTAAAAGGCTAAAAGCCAGCAAACTAGGGTAAACTTTTTATTAAGCCCACATACCATATAAGCCCAAATAAAGTCAAATATAAAAAGACTACATCTTAGATGTTTTAGATTTTTCTACAAATGAAGTTTATTGTTACATAAATAACACTTTATTTTGAGCTAATCAAATTTGTCATTATTGAAATGTCAAAGCATATGTGGGACATGTGCCTGCTGATCCCAAAAAAAGTTGCAAAAAAACTTGGGTGATTTCAGCACTCTCAGAAGAGAATTGTTTTTGCATATTTCTCATCTTGTTTATGGTAAGTACTTGTTTTCTGATCCAAATTTAAGTAATTTGTGTTTTGAATAAGACATATGTTAGAATATTACTTACATTATAAATATTGTTTCTTTGAAATGAGTTTCAGCATGCTGACAAATAGAGCACATGCCTCATCTATGCAGTAGATTTAAAATATTACTAAACTGTTAAATAAAAAATAAATGTATGTTTGTCTCTAGAAACATTTTATTCACATTGGTTTCACTTTATTTGGATAGTCAAAATGACCACCTCTAGATGCTCTACAGCAGAAGTAGGCAACTCTGGTCCTGGAGGGCCGAAACACTTCGATTTGTTATTTTACCTAGTAGTTAATTGTAATCACCTGCTTTCCCAGGTATAAACCAGTCTCTTATTAGAAAGAGAAACCAAAAATCATAAGTGTTTCGGCCCTCCAGGACCAGAGTTGCTGACCACTGCTCTACAGGTATTCACACTATAAAAAACTACTAAAAACATAGTTAATGTTTTCTGTGGTTAAGTTTAGGGTTAGGCTAAGGGTTGGGGAAATGGTTAAGTTTAGGGATTGGATGAGGTTTAAGGTTAGGGTAAGTGTTACTAGACAGGTAACTGAAATGTTATTGATATTTTGTAGATTGGTATTGATACTCTGTAAAGCATCTACAGATTGACTATCCAAGTGTTACCATCACATTTTAACCTGGTGGGCTTAAAGGGCACCCGAGCGAAAATATCACACTGTCTGGGTTAGATGTAAATTAGTATAATTAATTACTTCTCTGCATGATCAATTTATACATTTTAATTTATGTTAGGGCACCATATACATTTACTTCATATTGATTTTTTAATTGTGTCTGCGTAGAATAAAATATTGTGTTTTTAACCATATATTCACTCATGTTCCGTTTTAAGCCCACCTGCTCCCATTAAGCCCGCTTGACTGTGTTTCAATGAGGGTTGTCTTCCTTTTGACCTTTTTTTTAATTGCGTGTGCGTATAAAATATGGTCTTTTAACCATATATTTTCAATTTCATTCCTAGTTTTGAACTCACCTGATAAATCTGCTACAAATTCAAATAATCTATTGCATAGGTCATTTTATTTTGGGTAGACGTTTATTCTATCATAAAATATTTTTTTATTTTTAGGCCTGAGTTTTAGTTTGCGATGACTACAACACAAAAAATGACAGTTCGTTCCCACGCATGATGGAAGCATGCCGTCTGTACAGGAAGGGAACAGTGCAAAATCTTTCATTTATGGAAAAACTAGATGTGGTTAACCTGTTCTACTGAATCTCTAGATAACAAATAAATGGTGATTTACATACATTACATATGTTTTACAAGACCAAATGTAGGCCATAAGTATTGAAAAGCGTCCCTAAAATAACTTAGTCCACGAAGGGTTAGTCAGCTCCTATGCTGTACCAGGCCCCGTTCCCACCTGACTTTCCATGGCATGAAACAGGTTTTGTAAAATTCCATATTCCAGAAATTCCATGACAGGTGGGAAGCATGTATAACATTTCTTATCTTGACAATAACTGTGTATGCTACATGGTAAAAGTAACCTTACAACTTGGCGCGCAGCATGGAAGATAGCGCACATGGCATTTAGCGAGCTAGCTGTATCGGTTAAATAGATTTTGGCGAACATTTAAGGCTAATAATAGCTAGCTAGAGCCGAAACCTTGATAATTAGATACTGATAATTAATCTCACCATCTACATTATAATATAAAATATACTGAAAATATTGCACGAATGCTAACATTGCCTACTACAACACTATTAGTAATCCACTTTTGAAATACAACGATTGCAATTCGTGTCACATTTTGTCCAGTTCTTTTGTAGTAGACCTAATGTTTCACTAAAGATATACAATTAAATATGTTGCTCGGATGCTTGCTTTGTTGATGGCAAACGTATTTAATACCATGTAGCTAGGCCTTATTGTTATTAACAAGTAATTATCAAACTTGAATAACTGGTTAGTATGCCTCACAGATAAGCGTTGAAGTTAGCTAGTTGGCTCGTGCAGTCATATTCTTTCAAAGCAGGTTTAGTTCGGTTGCTATGGTCATAAACATTTAAAAAAGTCTAGCTACGTTTTCGATTTGATGAGACAATTACCTTTCATTGTCAGCTGCCATACTTAAGATACAGTATTACTTCCCAAAATATATAAATCAACAGATGCTACTGGGGACTGGGAAATGCAGATGTCTGTGGCGCAGCGCTTTCAATAAATAGTCCGCATATGGGCTAGATCAAAAAATGGTCGGGGGTGACAAATGTCAGTTTTAAAATTTCTTGCAGATTATTTTATTTCTGCGACGTGTACAGTTACGCAATAGAGAATTTGTATTTTAAAACACATATTTTAACTTGTTTAAACGATTTACAGTAGTTTAGCTATCCATTGTAATTTCCCTGTTTAAACGATGACTTGGTATTTACCCAAACTTTCCCACTTACAGTAGTAGAACTACTACTCTCTCGATTATTTCGAAATAAAACGTATTTGAGACCATCAATGTTTTGGTAGATGCTAGAATAAAATGAAGATTATTGGTTCTTTTTATGTATAGAATGTGATTTTGCTATTCAAGTAAGAAGGTGGCCAATCCAATGGTCTCAAATCACAGCAATGTATTTGCAATTATACATTACAGCTTTTGAAAACACGATGTAACCTTCAACTTTGTACTGTATTTACACAATGTTTATTAGAAAATAAATGACAGAGTAAATCTTTATGTTAATAAAATACTTTACCCTTTGAGATAAATTCACAATGTGTAGAGCAGTAATGTAGATGTCCACACCAAAAACCTCACTTGTGAGGAAAGGGTCTGTTGTCTCCCTCAGCTGAGACAGAATTTCATCTTGTAAATTTGATGGAGCCTCTGGGACGGTCAACGTTTCATTGGGATCAGGTGTACCTACAGGTCCCTCCCAGTCAATGCCCCAGCTGGAAACATCTATCTAAAACAAAAATGTTAGCCTTATAAACACTCCCTACAAAACTGACATTACTGTTCCCAAAATAATCCACTATGGCAGGTAAGTAAATCATAAAAGAACCTCAAAACCTAAATTGTTTACTTCCCTGTTCTGGAAGCCATAAAACATTTGTCAAAGATGAAGACTATCCATAATACATAAAGCCACCCACAGATTACTCTATTAATGCACAGAAATCTGCTCTTTCACCTGTTTTTTGATAGCATGACATGTAGTGGAAATGCAAGTGTGCATGGACTGTAGTCCATAATTACTACTACTAAACTATTAACTTAAAGTCCGGGGTATTCAACTGTTAACATATGAGCCTTACAAGTAGCACCTAAATAAAATGTACATAACCTTGTGTACTCTACTAGTCTAAGCCAGAAAAGTACACCCCGCATCCCACTGCTGGCTTGTCTTTGAAGCAGATCACTATCAGTCTAGGTAATTCCCTGGATTGAAGACCAGGTTCTGCTTACAAGGGTGTTGTAGGCCCCCATAAGGGATGCTCTTCTCTCTGATCAATATTAATTCACATTTCCACAGCGCAATAATGGAAAGACTGCCCTGCACAAAGTTCAATTCTTCAGATGGGATATTAAATAATTGGGTTTGCACGATGTGGTCACTATAGATCCCAAAACCATAGCTGTATGAAAAATGTGTAATTTCCTAAAAATACTAAATAATATAATGTAAATATGAAGATATACCTGTTCAGGAGAGGGTTGTGGACCCAAAAGCTGCCCTGCAATCCACAGCTGTTGTGGTGATCTGTTGCCTTCAGATGACAGCCTATGTCTATCCCATGTGCGCTGAAACAGTTCCAGGTGCCAGTTCAGCCTAGGAAGCATCACATAGTGAAGACAGATGAGGTGAACCTCCTGGAGGGGATCCAAGGCTCCAATTTCCTCAAGGTAACGGAAGGCTGCATAGTAATTGTTGACCACGGAGCACCAGAGATCACGCCACAAGCGTTCAATTCGCTGATTGTGCACACTTCTTCCAGTGATGTGACTCCTCTTTTCTGTTGAATCACACGTTTCAAAACTATTTCAATTAAACTTTTTTGATAAATTATTTGAAACTTAATCAAGATAATTATTTTAGTTTAAAAAGCAAAGAGTTTACCATATTGTGAATAAAAACTAAAATGAAATAGATCACTTATTTTGAAATTTGAAATGTCAATTTTTTTTTACCCGGTCCTCTTTCTGGATGCTCTAGCATGAACCTGGCTACTTCAACATTTTCTCCACCTTTATCACTTCGGACACGTTGAGGTAAACCATGTTTGTTTACTGCTCCAAGGAAGCATTGAAGAACTGTTGTTGCCTTGTTGTTGTTGCTAGCACGAAGAAACATAATCTTGCGGCTGAAGCCATCAATCCCACCATGTATGACAACTCTCCATCTTATAATAAAAATTCATAATTTATTAGCCAATGGCAAATCATGTGTGCCTTTGAGATTGGATTGATAAGGTTTATGTGCTGATATAACATTGCCTACACAGCCAATCAATTTCTTTAGATTAAGTTGATGATACTGATTGCAAAAATATCAATAGAATAACAATAGGTACTTTGTTATTGAAAAGTATACTAGAGGATATGCCTAGCATGTGCCTCAAATGTATGACACACAAAAACATACCTGCTAAGTTTGTGGTTGCCATCAATATGCCAGAGGGAGAGAGGACCTGGTACGGAGTATGGACGTCTAGGAATGATGTGCAGCTCTAGTCCACGTAGCACTGTCCCAACAGGATCAACAGCTCTAAGGGTATCACGGACCCGGTTTTGCTGTACCCTTGAGGTAGAAACTATAGGTTAATATTTTGACAACCAAACAACTTGTGTAGAAGTCTGTGATAAGACCATTATAAAAATATGTATTACATTGTGTTTAAAATGTTTAAATGGTATAACTACGTGCTATTGCTTGACATTCCCTTCAAAGAAAAACCTGGCTAGTGGATGTTGGAAAATCACTGAATGGAAACGCAGTTACCTCGTAACACAACTAACAAGGGAAAATAAGTTGTTCATTGTAAGTATTGGTATTGGCCTTCATTTCCTAGCTAAAGGACCATGCAGATGTATTCATTACATTTTCAGATTGGGGCTCCTCATGAACTTGTTTTCACAGAATGGTCATGCTGGGGGCAGGACAGTGTTGTACGCTGCATTTTCTATACACATATGTATAGGGCAGTTCTCTTTTCTTTTTTTTTTTCGATAATAGAAAACACCTATTTGTTTTTCACATACGTAAAATCTTGGATTATATAAGGACTTTACTCTCTGTTGAAACTTATTGCCTCCAGAAATTGGACTAGAAATAATGAATTACACTTTCTAACTTGCCTCTGAGACGACCTAGACTTAAAATAAGAATCACTTTCTGTTGGCCACATGAAATGAAGTGTTAATATTAGACAATTTGTAAGAAAAACCTTGCGGAGGAATGGGCTAAGGAACAGTGGCTTGGGTTCAATCCTCGGTATCTGCATTTCCAACTATAACCAGCTAAAGCAGCAAGGGACAGTGCTAAGGGGTGAGGAGCTGGCCAGGATAAAATAAGTCTGACTTTTGTACATTGTCAAGTCTCTCCAGCGACTCATTGTGTGCAGATTGGGCGCCTGTGAGTTCAATTGTGGAAGTGTGGTTGAACATATAATATAATATTTACACAATCCTTCTGCAAACTATACTCACCTCAGTGAGACAATGATCGGACTGCTCAAAGAATGAATAGGATGAAAGGTTGGTTGTACCTATCATTGCAACTGTACCAGAACTACATTTAAATCATTAAGTTTAAGGTGTCAAATCTGGAGGTAGGACTAGAGAACAGCTTTAACATCTAGGCTAGGCCATTTAGAACAATTATATGCATAGTTTATTTGAGAGAGGAAATAATTCTTACCTGATGCCAATGGATTGCAGATACCCCATGACTAATGTGTACCCTGTGTTGGGGCATGTTTCAATGAAGTCTGAAACCATCCTTTTTAGGTCTTCATCACTAATAACAGAGTATGTCTGCCTCACAGATAACCCGTATTCTGTCATCCTCCTACGGATTGTACGAACACTGACTGTAAAAATTAGAGCAATTTCGCGCACCGTAAAGTTGTTTTGCAACAAATATTCCAACTGTACTTTGCTGATCATTAACAATGGTCTTCCCTGCAGTCCAGTTATTACCTTTCCACACCTGAAGCCTACAACTGGCAAGTCATCCGATACTAGATTCAGGGCCTGTTCTAACTTTTGAAGTACCTCTGGTTGATTCGGTAGTATTTCATGTTCTGAGAATCTTGACAATACGCCCATAATGCTCTCAATCTGATGGTAGAAATAGTCATCATTTTCGCCCTCAGCTGTGTGCAACAGTTGGTAGCATAACGTGTGCAGTCTTTCAGCTATGTGATCAAACACTTCTTGAAGCGCTGTTTGGCTGTAAAGAAAATGTGCTTTAGTTTATTCACAATGCCACGAAATGTCCAGAATTGAGATTTTCAGGAAATAACATAGGCTGATAGCCAATAAAGACAACTAACACCAACACAAAGGGCCAGTGCAGGTTAAGCACCGTTACAAAAGTTTGATGTTCATCAAATTTAGAATTACCTAACAGGTAATTACAATAACAAAATAATTTAAAAAACAGGTATGTAAAACACACCTAGAAAATGCTAAACAAACCTAAAAAAACAAGCTACAAAAGCAACAAGCTAGAAAAACAACAAGCTAGAAAAACAACAAGCTATTTGGAGTACTGTAGGCCTAATCACTTTTTTTCTTTCTTTATTAAACCATAGCATTACGTTACATTATAATCCGTATTCAATACAGAAGAAAAACACCAGGCCTAATCACTTACTTTTCCATGTTTCCGAACTTAAAGCACTGTTGACCAGAGCCGTTAAGTTTTCCAACGGCTCTGCTGTTGACATGCGAGCTCTTCTTCTTTGGGATTTCTAGGCGGATCGCAACCAACTGAATGATGCACATACCGCCACCTACAGTACCGAAATGTGTGGCAGGTCACGGCCTCCCACCTCTTAAATTCTGGCACTGACACCTGCATCCTTAAGGTACTTAGTACAAAGAAGGTTTTTGTTAAGAAGGCTTGCCATCATAGGTTTTCAATTGCTCCAAATTTTTAAAGTCCTATCCCCGTATCTTGTCCACTTATCTCGTTCTCTTTTCAATTTCCAAACGCCAATAACGTTTTGTTTTTATTATGTTACTGTTGGTCTCTTCCGTTTTTTCTCTACCTTCTAAACCAGACAGTTTTATATGAATGAATGTACAGTTTGGGCCATACAGCATTTAACTTTTTAGGTTGTTCTTGGGATGTTTTGCCTTCAGGTTTGTTTGCAACATAAAAAGCCCATGCAGATCAGGTGATTGACAGGTGCTTTCTTCAACAGTCACAACATTGCCCATACATGCCCGTGCCATAACAGTTACTTAACCATGCTTCATAGAAGAGGAGCCATAACAGTTCCTCCACCATGCTTCATAGAAGAGGTGCCATAACAGTTCCTTCACCATACTTCATAGAAGAGGTGCCATAACAGTTCCTTCACCATACTTCATAGAAGAGGTGCCATAACAGTTCCTCCACCATGCTTCATAGAAGAGGTGCCATAACAGTTCCTCCACCATGCTTCATAGAAGAGGTGCCATAACAGTTCCTTCACCATACTTCATAGAAGAGGTGCCATAA
>JACXGM010016544.1:0-20506 GCA_016801145.1 Umbra pygmaea | reverse complement strand
GTTTGTACATCTATGATGGAGAGGTTTGTACATCTATGATAGAGAGGTTTGTACATCTACAACGGAGAGGTTTGTACATCTACGACGGATAAGTTTTTATATCTACGATGGAGAGTTTTGTACATCTACGATAGAGAGGTTTGTACATCTATGATGGAAAGGTTTCTACATCTATGATGGAGAGGTTTCAGGGTTAGGTGTCAGGGCTAGGCTAGCTTTTGACATGTACCTTAGGTTATTGAGGTTAGGGCTACATTGGGATTAGGTTAAGTTTAGGGCTTGTTAACAGAGAACACAAATGTCTGTGTCTGGGTTAGGTTTAAGGTTCCAGAAAGAATACCTGAGTGCATGCATGTTTTGTTTAAACAGATCAAATTACAACCAGAAGTCCTTAAAACAAGGGTACGTTTTTGGCCATTTTGCAGGTAACCACAAACGCCAAGGTCAATATCTGGTGTAGGTGTTAGGTTTAGGTTCAAACACAACTAGGGTAAGTGTTAGAATTTGGGTTACTTTAAGTGTTAGGCATTCTGGATTAGGGTTAAACATTTCATATTAGCATTGGGTTAATTTTAGGCATAAATATTAGGTTTTAGAGGTTAAAGTTAGACTTAGGGTACATGGATCAACAGGAATGTATGTTTGTTTCTACCTGGTAAACTCTGCTTCCTCTCCTCTGTACTGGATCTGCTGACTCCACTGGGGCAGTCATCACGTTCACACTGCAGACACAAAAACACTCAACGGTCAACCTCCTTTCAGCATGATTTCAGAAATGCAATTTGGTAAACAGTTGGGGGTTGCGAGTTCATTGTTAATTTTTCTTGCGTGTGGGTACATTTTTTTATCAAAGGCCTGACTATCCATTATATTACATTTACAGTTTTAACAATTTTGGAAGCTATACGGTGTGTTAACATATGAGTTTTTGAAAAGGTAAAACACATTTATAGTTTGGGTTCTGAATACAACAGTTGAGCTAAGCTTTTGAGACTTTTATGCATTTTATTTCGTAAATAAAGTATGGATATATAATTGAATTGCTCTTTCTAATTTTGGTTTTATACTTGACAACTTGGATTCCAAAAATTACTATAATACCAATATTTTTTTAACACTTAAAAAATATTTTTTTTATTCATATCAATTTTATTTCAGGGCACCATCACATCCTGTGTCCATGTGTGCATGCATAAGAGAGCTGTCATTGACTACAGTAGTCTTAACTATAGGCTTTGAATTTTGAGTTTTCAATTTATGACCGTGAACATGAGGTGAAAAGAGCCTGGAGAGATCTGGAATAAGCTGTTGTCAACAGGTGAGACAAAGATTAGCAGGCAGCAAGAGGAAGTTTAGAAACCCAGACATTACACTTCATCAGTGTACAGTATATGGTGCAGGGGTTGGTATGGCTTGGGCATATGCCTGCCACTGGAATCAGCTCACGTGTCTTCATTGATTATGTAAATGCTGAAAGCAGCAGCTGGATGGATTCAGAGTCTAGTCAAAGCCGTGACATGTCTTCTAATGAGCACAAAACCCCTTATAACCGGTCTACAATGGCCCAAAGCAAACACAGTGAATCTATTAGAGTCCAAAGCATTCTCAAAATATCTCTTTAAATAAAGATAGATCGCAACACTATGGGCGAAGTATACCAACCCAAACTAGTCCTACTCAATCCTCAAAGATTGACTCCCGTCTTGAAGAGTAGGTTAAGATGGGCAAGTTAAAAGGAAGTAGTAACACTCTCGGAAAAACACTTGGACTTGGTCCCATTTAAAAAGGGAAAATGTGATAATCACAACATTTAGAGGGAGACTAGACAGAGAAGAGCATCGCAGAGCCTTTGTGCAGGAGCAACTACAGGACATGTTGAATCTCCAACAGCACCCTCTGGTGGACCAAGCACACATGACATGTAGATGGCAATGGAAGGGGAGGAACTTTACCTCTATTCTAGCACTATTTCCATGATCCTAAACAGATTACCTGGCAGCTGTAGCTTAACGGAGCGGCATTTAATGAAAGTAAATAACTCCTTCTATGACGGTCGTATGTGATGTGCTTACATTGTCTGTCCACAAGAGATTGGCTCCCAATAAAATGCATTTAAAGAAAATATAATGGGAATGACATGTAGTCTTTGCATCTACCAAATGTCTAAGAATTTGAGAGGGGTTAGATTTTCCAGTCCCATCACGAAACGAAGTCAAACCAAGTGGTGGGGCAGCTGAATAATAATGGTTTTCAGATGACAGACTATAGTTTTGATGATGGGGGGCAATGTTTCCTTGTTTAATCCACCTCCTAAAGACCATAAGGAGGTAATGGGTTTGTGCTCCCAATGACTCCTCATGCCTCAGGAACACACTGTGGGCAGGTGGTGATGCATAACAGAAAATAAGATACATTTGAACAACAGAATATTCGCCGCTCTAATCACAGCTAATCTGGGCTATGCTGATGAAGGACTGCAGACACCAAACATGGACACCAGAAGTTTCGCCGAAGTTCGGGTCAATTCTATTTTGGAATAATTTAATTAAGAATGCCTCTTAGCTGATCCTCAGTGAAGATAGCCCTTTCGATACAGTCAAATTTAGTTCACATTCTTTTTTTTGGAGGAACATAATTTAAATGGAATTAAATCTCAGTATCTTTAATACTGACCTACATTGTTTTTAACAATCCAGATAAGAGAAACAGCCTTTGTGTACTCTTGATCATCAATATATAAGTAACCAACAGACATTATTACCTATTGGAATATGTTATCTATTTTCAAATATTTCTGGTTGCCAAAACTGTTTATTTTAGTACTTTATAATGACACACTCCAAAATCACTAGAATGGTGCATTATGCAGTAAGTATCTGGGGAATTTGGAGTCAAGCTGGGACTATATGGTCTGGGGTGACCTTGGACCAGCTTCCCCTAACACTACACAACAATGTGTGGGGAAAATGCGAAAGAGCAAACAAGAAACACTTTGGTGTTATTTCACCCTACTCCGTGACTTACCTGTGGGGTGGGGGTAACCGGGTAACCATGTCCAATCGAAGGTCCTGGCAGAGTTCAGAAGATGGTCCAAAACTTCCAATCAGTCAGGAATTACACCCAAAAACAGAATCCACCACTAATGCTCTTCTGCCTTTCATCTGTTTGGCTCTTTTACTTCTCTGCTGGCCTCCCCCACAATGACACACACATAGAGAGCGCATGTACGCTCATGCTGTCACACAATCCCCACCAGCTTTCCTGTCCAGCTTAGCATCACTTTCAATTAGAAATGAGACAGTGACATCATGGTGGCTGTTTTGCTGCATGGGTTGGCAACATACGAGCCACGGGGCAAATGGCTGGCTACTGCAGAGAGGGTACTATGCAATAGTGTACACTTTAGCAAAAATGTTTTACCACAGTGCCACACGGCCTCCCCTGAGTAACTGATTCTGAAATGGCACCTAATTCCCTCTGTAGTAGACTTTTTGGGTGTTAGGCTATTATTTCAGTCATAGACTGTTGTTGGTCAACCAAACCCTGTTGATACATACAGTCGATCTAGTCACGAACAACTGCGGTTGTATGCTTGTTGTGGTTTGAAAGTCTTAGATTGTCATACTGATTTACTGTCAGGGGTATGAACCAAATGGGGTTTGGTGTATGGACTTAAACATATGTAAGTTGGGACTGCAGATGTAAATTAGCCTAAGGCTAACTCTGGTACAATGCATTATATAATAATTGTACATGGTCCCTAACAATTAAAATTAACAAAAAAATGTTTTTTAATGTTTCCAATGCTTTCTGAATTGATCCCGGTTACCATTGTTGCGGCTGTTGTAGTGGTTACACCGCAACAGGTGTGCTAAATCAAGCGCAGATAAAGTATTTGAACAATTTAAAATAATATTGCTGTTGGGGAGTGCAAATGATGAGGTAGCAGGAATGGAATGGACGTACGTCTGGAGGGTAAACACAGATGTACTCCTGCATATCCCCGGATCAGAGTACAACATAAGCTGCTGTAAGGATGCACACGGCCCAGACACGTTCTGAGCCAGAACGTAGAGTCCTAAAACACAGATCTTGATTCAAAGTACTAAATAAACTAGTACTAATATGTTGTTGGTTGGGATTATCAAGGAGAGGGTGCAGGTACCTCAATGCGGGTCTGAGGTCAGTTTTCCCCCATTAGTGGTTAAAGTTAGGATACATTTACATAACAAAAAGTATATTACAACTATATTTATAAGTATAAATAAAATACATTTAAGTACAATTACTTTTTTCGCTTGGGTAGGTGAGGGGTTGCTAATAGTAGATCTATTAGATCCCTCTCTGTACCAAGGGAATTTCACACCACAGACATTTCACATGTGCTTCTGCAGCATCCTGTCTCTGTTAGTGCTTGTGTTGCTAGTCGTTAAACGAGGGTTTCTCTGTCCAATGCAATTAATAGATCAGTCTTGCTTTACACCACATGGGGGCGCTAGCACGTGTGAATGAATTGTTAAACAGGCTGTAATAGCGTTAAAGACGATAGAGGCACACCAGTAGTGGCGTCGAACTTGGAGAAAAGGGATACTAAGTATATAGGGCCCTGACATGTGGAGGGGCCCTTGAATCCGCTATTAAAGGGGGGGGGGGGGGGGCCTCAGAGACTGCCTATATAAAGAGCCCAAAATGTTGTGCTATGCCACTATACACCAGTAATCTCAGAGTAAGGGGTTGTGGGTTCAAATTCTTCACCAAGGGGCAGATCTACAAACAATAAATAATAAACACTAAACACAATAAACGGGGGCTCTCATTGAGGTGTGTGTTGTTATTGATTGGTGAAAGCAAGACCTATTGTTTATAGTCGATATAGTGTTCTATTCTGTGACTGACAGCACTGCTCTTTGCTGTAAAAAAATATAGCCACCGACTGTTACTGTGTGAAAGATGCATCAGAAATAGCAGCCTATTTCCCTCCATGGTGCCCTGGGTAAAAGTAGTGCACTATAAATGTGGGACACATCCAGTGACTCATGGTATCCACTGTCTCAGTCATATACAGGACTAAGACCTTGTGCCTCACGTTCATGTGTTAATACGTGTCACTCAAATCACTCACACAGCTACCACCGCTTTGCACCAGTTGGGTTCTGTCTGTCAGATACCAGTAACCAAACCACTCAGGCCCAAATAATCAAACTGATCATAGATCAGAATCTAGAGGCTGAAGGTCCCTCTTTAAAATTGCATTTAACTTATAAAAGTTTTAGAAAGCAATGTAATTTTGGGCTGTTGTGAATACATATTGCATTCATAATAATGACATAAATTAGTTATGTCATGCGTTATAATATATTAAATGTGACAAAACTGGCTATGTTGAGTATAACATAAAACTTTACTTTATAAAGCTTACAGTTATCATGGTAAAGTCATGGTTAAGCATCTCATGTTAAGTCATGGTAAAAAAACTAAAATGCTAACCTTTTTTTCTTTTTTTCTCCATTTTCTTTCCCTCCCAATTCCCACTAAGCCTGCCTTTTCAGCAGCTCTGCAAATCCTTGGACAGATCTGTGGGATGGTTAGGGCGCACATGGTTCATCCAAGCACATGTCGTCGAGCAGCCAATTATTTTTGCGCTGCTCATCCAACACAGAAGTCATTAGGCAGATCATGCACGGGATGATTACGTCCAACTATACCTCTGCAATTGAATTTACAGGCGCCCGATCTGCACACAAGGAGTCATGGCAGGATAGATAATCTGATTTTTTTTAAAATCAGAGAACCCACAGTCAGGCTTGACCCTCTGACTATCATGACATAGATTGTCCTGCAATGCAGCGACTTAACCCACTATGGCGCGTGGACTCCCAAATGCTAACCTTAATAATAAATCAGAACATAAGAAATAAAAAAATGGATCTGGTCACATAAAGAAATATATAATATTAATAATTACTACAACAGCTTGCATTTTAGAGAAACTGCAATAATGTGATTGCTTTGCAGCAGTGGTGTGTGATGCAAAGCACAACTGTGTGTCAATTAATATAGAATATTTATTTGGAAAACTGACTCATTTATAGAGGCAATAAAAAACAGGTAAGTTATTTAAGCCAATTTGCGAAACAATCTTTTTACCATGTTTTTAGTTGAGCAAGGAAATTAAAAAAAAAAAGTGTAAAATAATTAAAAAAACAATTGTTTTACAAAATATTTTAAACTAAATGTGGCATATACTCTACTAATAATTTCATAAGTTCAATGGAATTTCTTAATGAATGACACGAGGGTAACATTTTCAAATACTACACTTTATTTATTATGAATACGAACTCATTTCCAGAGGGAATCAAAAACAAGTGAAACCAATTGAGCCAATTGGGGAAACAATATTTTAGTCATCACCAGCTCTTTTCGAACCGCACTGACAGTAGCATAGTCCATCTCATTCATACCCATTTCACGGAAAACAAATAAACTAGGTATGATTATAGCATACGTATGTGTCTAGCCAGCTACAGCTACTTTAACAATTTCCAAATTATATTGTTTTTAAACAAGTTGCATGCAATAAGCTGTTAGCTAACATGCTCTATCGGCAGTGCACAAAACATCTATTAGTAGATCTAATATGAGTGCAGATTCAGAAACTGGATAGCTTAATTCTCGCCTCAAATGTGTTCAGAAACAGATTTTGGGAACTGCTGAGTTGAAATACATACTTACTTGTATGTTTATCATTTGTGCGTTCCGCTATCTTTGTTTTTCGCCATCCCTCTGGACCCCACTAGATGGCAAAACCTTTCTTCAATTTGAGACTGTCATGAATATGTCTGTGTCCAGAACGGTTTTGAGTTTGTTTAAAAGTTTGAGCATGTTATTATTAAAAAAATAAGAATAATAGAATGGCTTGCATTTTCGAAAAAACTGCAATGCGATTGCGTTGCAGCAGTGGTGTTTGATGCAAGGCACACTATTTTGTACATGTTTTGCTAGCTTTTGTAAAGTTCCTTTGGATCCTTGAAAAGCACAATATAAGTACCATGTATTATTATTATTATTATTATTATTATTATTATTATTGTGAAACTTGTTATTCTTGCCCTGTGAAGGTGTTGTTTTCTAATTTTGGCATTAATGTTGCCAGCATTATTATTTTGCTAGTATTTGGCGTTCTATAGCGAACAACAAATAAACAGCAAATCGCTATTCCTGTCGTTAACTCCTGGCAGTAGGATACATTTGCTGCCACTAGTTTGGAATAAATATGGTGAAAGCTGCGGGTAGTGTTAAGGCACCAAAAACTAAGTAAGAAGAATAATAATAGCTGATGCAATCACATAATAAAAAAGGGTTGCTAGAGCTGAGGCAAAAATTGACAAGATGCAGTTGGTGTGTAAACACGGCTGATAACCCCACCCCAAGAGAAAGAAATAGAGAAACACAATTTTCTGAAAATGCGTTAAATGTTTCCTTGTACACAAACACACACATTATAATGCCTCATTCCTTGTGATTCTAGACCGAGTTAGGTTATTTAAACATTCACTTGACGCTGTTGTTGTTCAGTCCTAGCCTATTTGTCATTCATGAAACAAGCATAAGTGCCTTACATAATATGTTGCTAAACTTACACTGAAATTTAAACCTATTGGTCATTCAGTACACATGTATCGATCTACCTGCCATATGTGATGACTCTGTAATATAAAGTGTGACCAGTTTGGTCAGTGACCAAATTAGCTCTGAGGTGATTCATAACACATAGCCTACATACTGTAATGGCTTCATCACCCAGCATCCGGTGGCTCAGTGGTTGGGGAGTCAGAATTGTAACCAGAAGGCTGTCAGTTTGATTTAAAGGTGATTAGTAGGTGGACCAAATGTCGTTGTGCCGTTGAGAAAGGCACTTTACCTTAAATTAATCTAGGGGATGTCCCTGTACCAACTTTCATTCACTCTGTACAATGGTGACAGACTAAAATCCAAATGTTAACAGAAAGGTATTGTAACCACAAATCCACATTTCAGCAAACAGCGATCTTGTTACATTCTTCAATGTCTGCTCTCTGCACAGCCTGCCATGCCCAAACACAGTGGAAGCAATTTCTTCCTCCACACCCTACTGATGGGATGTGAAATAATGAGGTGAAAAATAAAAAGTACTCAAATTGATAAAACTGTTTGATATCCTGCAGCAAAAACATTTCTGGAAAGTTGAGGTCAAGTCCAATATTGGGTATGAATTCAATAGGGGAAGATCTCAGACCATCCTACAAATGATTTATAGTAATATAATATTAACAATACAACTATAGCGGCAGATGTGCCTGATCACTAAATCCGTAACCATTGCAGTCAATATAGATGTTTGGTCATATCTGTGAAGGATTATACTTTCATGGCTAGGGCCCTACATTTTAATTTGGGGCCCTATTAATAAAAACAAATCAAACCAACAAATAAATTATTTACGCTCAGGACCTCAGACATGGAGATGCAAATGCCTGTTTACAATTTCATCAACAAATTGACGTTTCTGGTGATGTTAAACTGCTGTAAGAAAATGTTCCCCCATCCCTGTATTGAAGAACAGACTCCTATTCCACATTGCAATATATTAGATATCATAAAGTTACGCAACATTTTTGGAACATGTAACTTATAAATATAGATGCTTTTAATTATAAGCTAAACGTCATGTAAACCATGACCAACAACGGTCAAGAAATTATGAATTGGACTCTGAATTACTTCCTGAAATCACCAAATTGAAATGAACACTAACCCTAACCCACAAAATTTTCCCAGCATACGTTGGATATAGATAGTGGTAGGTTCTAAGATCAGCTTATCACTTCAAAATTCTAAAAACAACCATTAAAGGGGAAAATGACAGACTGGCTCTTAGTTCGGCCGTGCGCCTGACCAAGGGGGTGAGTCTGAGTGCCCAGGGTTCTGCGCTGTGTCCCGCCATGTCCCGGAGAAACATTTCCCCAGAAAAACATTCCAGCTGTCCACTGTGCCCTGCCATGCTGTTATGATGTGGGCTCCACATACACTGGAATTCAGCCATGTGCCATGCACAGATATCACAAACCCTCACGCCATGCTCATACTGTACTCTATGTTACAGAAAACACACAGCTGCGTCTACTAGCTCAGACAGAAACACATGACCATGCGCATGCCTGAAGATGTCAGGACCAAATGACACGGGACACTGTCTTTTATACACAGAACATTCTAGCTTTCAGCTGTCCTCAAGCATGCACAACACAGTCAAAGTCCAGTTCAAACATGTATCATTACTGTGTTGTAGTGACACATACATCGGGGTTCTGTAGGATTTACAATTAAAAGGATAATGGAGAGAGGAATGGAGGGAGGGAGCGAGAGAGAGGGAGAAGGAAAGGGAGAGAGAGAGGGAGGGAAAAGCACTGCCGTATTTATAAACGAAGGAAAATAGGAAGGGGCTGTTCACTGGAGAAGTTAAATAGAGAAGTTGTTAGGAGAGAGATGCAGACAGATGTGACAGAGACAGAGACAGCACAGCCTACAGACACTATGAGAGACTGACACCGGGGCAGGGGAAGGATAGACACGCAGAGAGAGAAAAAATGAATGGATGGAAGGCAGGGATTGGAGGAGCCAGTAACAACAGAAGTGGACAACCACTCTTCCCCTAAAAAGAGTGAGTGAAGAGGAACAAACAGGCTTTGGGGGGGGCTGTGAGACAGGAGATGGTGGGGTCTGCAAAAGGTTAATGGACAGAAATACCATTTGGACTGTGGACAACTTTGTAACTTACTTGTATGATATTTTAAGGAAAACATAAAGCGTGTACCTGCAGTAAAGCGTAGCATATGCTTTGGTTTGACAAAAAAACGTTTAAATTTGTTTAGATCAAATTCTGTGAATGGTGGAAGATTTTGAGTGTTGGCGTTTTAACTGATGAATGACGTGGAAGTAATTCTGGGATTACAAAGTGATGACACGTCAGATGGAGATTGGATTTGAAAGAAAGTGAACTTGGTTCGTACTGTAACACAGACCAACAACTACTGTAATACTGCCCATACTGAGATGACAGAGGGAGACAACGGGTGAGAGAGACACACCAAAAAAGGTCTGGAGTCAGAGTCAGACACTCTGCAGTTACAGAGCCAAGAATCAGACAGACAGACAGGCAGACAGACAGACAGACAAACAGACAGACAGGCAGGAAGACAGACAGTCATTCAGACACAGAGCGACAGACAGGTGGATAGACAGCTAAAAGTGACACAAAACCTGAGATCAAGCAAGGTGTGGGGGCAAACAGTAAGAAAGAGAATGACACAAACGCACACAGCATCAGCAGGTATAGCACATTAGGAGTCTCACACACACACACACACACACACACACACACACACACACACACACACACACACACACACACACACACACACGCACACGCAACAGAGGAGTAGCGACAGGCTCAGAACAAAGAGAGAGCGATTGAGAGACAAGAAGAAAGGAAGAGAGAGAGGTTCACTGTACACTACAGGAAGCCCCGTGTGGACACAGGAGCTATAGTCCAGAACAAGCCATAGCCTCCACAGTCTTCATGGACTTCAGGGAGTTGCGGCGCCACTGAACTCAGGCCTTCCTCTGCTGGGCAACATGTCAGCGGACCCAGGGCCTCATGATTCAGACTTAATGCTGTTGGAACTGCAGGCTCCAGGGCCGGTGGGACTGCAGACACTGTTGGACCTGCTAGTGGGGGTCTATCAAGAATTCTGCTCCTCACCTCTGGCCAGGGAGAAGTACGTCTCAGGCTTCTTGCAATGGGGTCAGTGCCTTACAACACTTTACCATGTATGTGCGTGTGTGTGAGGCACTTGTGTGTGTGAGTCACTTGTGTGTGTATGTGTGTTAATGTAAACATCCACAGCTATTTCAGCCCATGAAAGAGGTATTTTTTGTGTACAAAACATGGTGGTGTTGGAAAGTTATTGGCCAATTGTTGTGTTTGGTTGACTCAACATCTATTTCAAAAGAAGGGAGCATATGGCTTGAATGCAAAGTAGTATATTAAACCAGGATCAGTGTCTGTCGTTAAGTCCCCAATCCTAACCTTTAACCCATACACTTACCCTATATCTGATCCTGAATTTAATCTAACCCTAATCTTTAACCTTCATCCAAACAAAATCTTAAACCTTAACTGTTCTAAATCCATTACATTCATTTCATTATTCAGGTAAAATCTGTGAAAATCATATCCTGCAAAAGGTTTTGTGATGTTAAGTTTGAGGTAGTATTTGTTCACAAATTTAGGTTTTGACCACATGAGCCTACAACAGGAGTTGTGTTTGTGTAACTGAAGGTGTGACAGCACAACAGGACTTGGGTATGTGTAACTGAAGGTGTGACAGCACAACAGGAGTTGTGTTTGTGTAACTGAAGGTGTGACAGCACAACAGGAGTTATGTTTGTGTAACTGAAGGTGTGACAGCACAACAGCACTTGGGTGTGTGTATCAGAAGGTGTGACAGCACAACAGGACTTGGGTGTGTGTAACAGAAGGTGTGACAGCACAACAGGACTTGGGTGTGTGTAACAGAAGGTGTGACAGCACAACAGGACTTGGGTGTGTGTAACAGAAGGTGTGACAGCACAACAGGACTTGGGTGTGTGTAACAGAAGGTGTGACAGCACAACATGACTGCCTGTAAGGGGTATACTGTAAAGGGGCCCTTTAAAAGTATTCATCAACTAATCCTATTTGAAAGGTTCCTCAAAGAAACTTTGGAATAACCTTAAATTTTCTCAAAGTTTAAATCTGAAGAAAATGTGAAGATCCTCCAGGATCCTTTATTTTTCAGAGCACGATTGTCCCTATGAATTCAGTCCAGAGTGTGGACATGCTGAAATGTGTCTATAAGACATAGCAACCCGGTGACACACACCACCAAGCACAATATAACAAGCTTCTCTGTCCCTTTATGGGTAGAACCTCTCCATGCAGCACATGACACAATGGGTGTACACGAGAGAAGAGGTCTCTGGATGGAGGTTCACAGGTCAATCACACAATGAGGAGAGGGAGGCTGAGGTGTTGGGATGTGTGTTGTGTTGTGTGTTGAGGATGAGTGTTTTGTTTTGAGGATGAGCGTTTTGTGTTGAGGATGAGCGTTGTGTGTTGAGGATGAGTGTTTTGTGTTGAGGATGAGCGTTTTGTGTTGAGAATGAGCGTTTTGTGTTGAGGATGTGTGTTGTGTGTTGAGGATGAGCGTTTTGTGTTGCGAATGAGCGTTTTGTGTTGAGGATGTGTGTTGTGTGTTGAGGATGAGCGTTTTGTGTTGAGGATGTGTGTTGTGTGTTGAGGATGAGCGTTTTGTGTTGAGGATGTGTGTTGTGTGTTGAGGATGAGCGTTTTGTGTTGAGGATGTGTGTTGTGTGTTGAGGATGAGCGTTTTGTGTTGAGGATGTGTGTTGTGTGTTGAGGATGAGCGTTTTGTGTGGGTATGAGGAATGTCTGGGGGGGTGAGGACAAATTAGAAGAGACTAATTGTTGTGTCCGCCATCTTTAGTACCAAGACCTTTTGTGCAACTATTTAGCTATACTACAGGGCTCAATTCTAGTCATTCAAATATGTTTTGCAACTAGCAAGCTTTTCAAGCCTACATTTCTAAATAACCCGGCTATCTTGCTTTATATAGCTACTGAGCTAGGCTACTTATCAAACTGGATAAGCTAAATCTCTATAGTCCAACATGAAAAGCTAGCTTAACTGGTTTCATTTAGCATATTGTAGAGATGAAAATGCTCCTTTCAATCAGCTGTGCACATTAGAAGCAGGCACCATATGTTACTGCACAACAGACATCACAGCAGCAGATGGCTCAGTGCTTAGGGAGTCAGGCTTGTAGTCTGAACGAAGCCGGTTCAATTCCCAACTGTGCCAAATGTCGTTGTGTACTTGAGCAAGGCACTTCACCCAATGTTGCTCCAGGGGGATGCCCCTGTATTTATTGTAGGTCAACCTGGATAAGACATCCACTAAAATGTCATTTAAAATGTAAACTGAAACAACAACTGGCTGGTTTTGTGAAATTTCATTTTAGGTATTTAAAAATCATCAATCAAACTTTATTGTCCCAGTTTGGAAATGTGTTTAAATCAGGTAACAACCACATTAAAAACTGCCAATAAACAAACACCATATAATAGACATGCAAAAAAACATTAGAAAAAATAAGTTATTGGCATGATCAGAAATGGTCTAATTATAATAGAGGGCAGTTACAGAACTGAAATGCAAAATACGTTATTTCATTTAATTTTCAAGTTTGAAAAGTGTACTGCTTGTGGAATAAAAGAGTTCTGTTATTCTTTAGATTCAATAAAACTCTTATAATGATGTCATGATGGTTTTGCTGACATTAAAAATGTTCGTATATCTCAGAAAGAAAAGCTTGTGTTGTTAACTACAGAGCTCCCCTAGGCCCACTTACTAAAAAAAAATGTATTACCTTGTGACCTCAAGATTGTGTTCTCCTGTTGTTTTTTACTACAGTACCAGGGTCCTTCTAGGTACTGACAATGTTGTAGCCAGCTTAGCTTAAATATATTTAATTTTGTGTACATGTTTATCACTATCCCTTTTGATTTATGAGGTATAAATGAATAGCTGAGTTAATGGCTTAGCTAACCTTAGCATCAAATTTAGCTAATCATGGTAGCTTTAATGACATTGTCAAACTTCCTAAATACTGATAACATTTAGAAATCATCATGGCTTTTCGCACGGACAACCAGATTTATGGAATTGCCACAATGCTCTGGTTTTGTAAGTCATTACTTTGAGAATATAAACACAACGCTGTGTACAGTGATATAAATACATTTTATTAATATTTTTTTTCAGTTCAAAAGATGGAGTTGCAAATGCTGTGCAATGTCAAAATTGATCCATGTATTGGGTTTATGTTTTAACATTATGTGAGTAGTCCAAAAGCCAAATATATTTTTTTAATCGCATAACCATTTCCAATAGCCTCAATGTGTCCTAAAACAGAGAGTTTTCACTATGTTAAATCAATTAATTTAATGCTAAATATATATATATAAAATTAAAGCACTGGTCGATATATATAATATATAATACATTTTCTCTCAAGCTGTCCTGAGAAGAAGTACAGTAGCATGTTACAGTACCATAACAAAAACTTTGACAAATGTTGCTTGAGAGGCTTTAGAGTAGAAAGTGTGATGTTCCTTTAACGTACACCACTGCAGGCTCAAAGTATATATAAGCGAGACAGCCCTGAGTTGAGAATGCATTTTCCTGTCCCCAGAGTGGCAGTCCTGTTGTGTTCTAACTAAAAGAGACTACCATGCCCAATGGAAGACAGCAGACACAAGGTCATGTAAGCCAGCACTCCTCTATTAACCATCTGCCAGCCCTTCTGAGCCCCTAGTTATTTCAGCAGTACTGTTAAGCCCACCAGCAGTTACACACAAACATGACACACATTGTGCAGAATAAAGTCACAGGACTATTGGCTGACTGACCAAATGCTACAAACAGAGAACTGTTTTATTAGAAACATTGGCTTCTCTGGACAGACAAAGCAAGAACTTGTGATTTATTTGATTAAAGCTTTCCTATAGTGGGATAATTCCTGATACTGACGCTTTTAGAGACTGCTACTTTCCAGTTAAAATATAGCTGACTGTGAGACCAGCGAGTGAAAACCAGAATACATCTATGCATCAGTACCCCCGAACTAGCCCATTACTATCAGTGCCTGCTAATTCACCCATCAGTACCTTCTAACTATCCCATTAGTACCGCCTAACTAACTGATCAGTACCATCTAACTAACACATCAGTACCGCCTAACTAACCCATCAGTACCCCTAACTAACCTATCAGTACCCCTAACCAGGGGCGCTGTAAAGGGGGGGTAAAGGATGACGATTCTCTGGGCCCATGACTAAGAGGGGACCCAGAGAAGCCCTGTCTCAGCTGTGTTGGGGGCCCTGTCAAGATTCTTTTCATGGGGCCCAAAATCCTTAGCAGCGCCCCTGCCCCTAACTAATGCATCAGTACCCCTATCTAAGGCATCAGTACCTCCTAACTAACCCATTAGTACCCACTAACTAACCCATCAGTACCTCATAACTCACCCATCCCAACCCCCTAACTCATTCATCAGCAGGGCTGTTTCTAGCACCGGGGCTGACACGTTCGCTTGGCAACACTATATTATTATGGCAACATAAACTCATATTGCTCGTAATTCATTACAATAATCATTGTTAATTCAGTGCATGTATAGTTAGTGCGTCTATGTTAATGTGTTGCTAAAACTTGTCTATTGTTGGATAAAACAGACTCTAGTGAATGTTTTTCATATGTTATTGTGTTTTTACATGATGCACTGACAATATATTAAATCAATATTCTGTGTACAACATATTTGTTACTGTTTGTAATGAAATATTGTTATTGAAAACATGTTAAATGTTTTTTATCACACACAATTGTACACAAAAATATAGTTCCGGTACACACAATAGAATTGCATTTGGTTACAATTCACGGTTACACTTTATTTGGAGAGTCTGACATTCCATCTGTATGTGCTCTACAGACAGTTTGTTGATGATATGACTATCAACAAACTATCAACAAACCATCTGTTGATAAGCAACTAATTGTGTATTTTAAGGGTAGGGGTAAGTTTAGAATATGTTTTAGGGTAATGGTTAAGGTCAGGTTTAACATAAGGGGAATGGTTAAGGTTAGGATTAGGGTTAGGGTTAGTAGATATATTGTTAAAATGTTGTTGACAGTATGCAGATAATATGTAGAGCATCTAGAGATGGACTCTCAAAATAAAGTGTTACCCAATTCACTAGCTTTGTAATGAATTCACAGTGATTATTCCAATTAATTAAAATGAGCGCTATTATTCTGAAAGGAAAAAATCTGATTTTGTTTTGCCAACATAATATATGTTGCCAGGCAAACATGTCAGCCCAGTGGTAAAAAACGGCCCTGTTCATCAGTACCTTCTAACTAACACATCAATACCCCCTAACTAACCCATTACTAGCTACTAACTCAACCATCATTAGCTCCTAACTCACCCATCACTACCTCCTAACTCACCCATAAGTACCTCCTAACCAGCCCACCAGTTCCTCCTAACCAATCAGTACCTCCTATTTAAGCCATCAATACCACCTAACTAATCTATCAGTACCTCTAACTAACCCATCAGTACCTTCTAATTAACCCATCAGTACCTACTAACTAAACCATCAGTAACTCCTAACTCACCCATCAATACCTCCGAACTCACCCATCAGTACCCCCTTACTAATTTATCACTACCTCCTATCTCATCCCTCAGTACCTCCTAACTAACCGCTCTGTACCGCTTAACTAACCACTCAGTACCACTAACTAACCCATCACATCCCCATAACTCACCAATCACTATCTCCTAACTCACTTATCACTACCTCCTAACTCACCCATCAGTACCTCCTAAATCACCCATCAGTACATCCTAACTAACCCAACAGTACCCATAACTAACCTCTTAGTACCCTTTACCTAACCCATCAGTACCTATTAACTAACATACCAGTACCTCCTAACTAACCCATAAGTGCCTCCTAACTATACCATCGGTACCCACTAACTAACCCATCGGTAACCAACTAACCCCTTAACAAACCTAAAAGTACCTATTAACTCACCTATTGACCTGCTAACAGATCATTACCTCTTCACTAAACCATCAGTAACCCCTAACTAACCCATCAATATGTCCTAACTAACCCATCAGTACCCCCAAACTAACCCTCAGTACCTGCTAATTCACCCATCAGTACTTTCTAACTATCCCATTAGCACAGCCTAACTAACTGATCAGTACTGCCTAACTAACCCATCAGTACCCCTAACTAACCCATCAGTACCCACTAACTAACCCATCAGTACCTCATAACTCACCCATCACAACCTCCTAACTCATCCATCAGTATTTTCTACCTAACCAATCAGTAACCCCTAACTAACCTATCAGTACCCCCTAACTAACTCATCACTCGCTACTAACTAACCCAACACTACCCCTTAACTAACCCATCTCTACACCTAACTAACCCATCACTACCTCCTAACTATCCAAACAGTACCTCATATTTAACCCATCAGTACCACCTAACTACCCATTAGTACATCCTAACTAAACATCAGTACCTCCTAACTAAACCATCACTACCTCCTAACTCACCCATCAGTTCCCCTTAACTAACCAATCGCTACTGCCTAACTAAAACATTGGTACCGCTTAACTAACCCATCTTTACACCTAACTAACCCATCACTACCTCCTAACTATCCAATCAGTACCTCATATTTAACCCATCAGTACCACCTAACTACCTATTAGTACCTCCTAACTAAACATCAGTACCTCCTAACTAAACCATCACTACCTCCTAACTCACCCATCAGTTCCCCTTAACTAACCAATCACTACTGCCTAACTAACACATAGGTACCCCCCTAACTAACCCATCAGTACACACTAACTACCCCAACACTACCTGTTAACTCACCCATCAGTACCTCCTGACTCAGTGGTTCCCAAACCTCTCCTCGGGGACCCCCAGACAGGCCAAGTTTTTATTTTCATCTGATTAAATTAGTCAACTACACATTACACCTTTGACTAATTGAATCAGGTGTGCTTTTTCAGGGTTAAAACAAAACATGACCTGTCTGGGGGTCCCCGAGGAGAGGTTTGGGAACCACTGTCCTAAATCATTCATCAGTACCTCCTAACGAACCCATAAGTACCTCCTAACTAACCCATCTGTACACACTAACTACCGTAACACTACCTGATAACTCACCCATCACTAACTTCTCAATATCTCCTAACTCTGGAAATTAGCCGTAGAGGCTAACTCTGCTCTTTTTATCAAAAGGGACTGTCCACGTCAGTATAAACTAATAAACTAAACTAAACTCACCTATCAGTACCCCCTAACAAACCCATCACTACCTCCTAACAAAACCATCAGTACCCCTTAACTCACCCATCAGTACCCCCTAACTCACCCATCAGTACCTCCTAACTCAACCATCACTCTCCTAACTTAAACATTACTCTCCTAACTAACCCATCACTACTGCCTAACTAACCCATCCGTACCTCCTATCCAACCCGGTAGTACCGACTAACACATCAATACCACTAACTAACCATTCACATCCCCCTAACTCACCAATCACTACCTCAAATCTCATATATCAGTAGCCCTTAACTAAACCATCAGTACCCCCTAACTAACCCATTATTACCTCCAAACTCACCCATCAGTACCTCCTAACTAAACAATCAGTTTCTTCTAACTAACCCATTAATACCCCCTAACTAACCAATCAGTACCTCCTAACTAAAACATCAGCACCACCTAACTAACCCATCAGTACCCCTTAACTACTCAATCAGTACCTCCTAACTAAGACATCAGTACCCCTTAACTAAACAATCAGCACCCCGTAACTAACCCATCAGTACCCCTTAACAACTACTCCATCAGTACCCCCTAACTAACCCATTAGTACCTACTAACTAACCCATCAGTTCCTCTTAACTAAACCATCAGTTCACCCTGCCTAACACATCAGTACCCCTTAACTAACCCATCTGTACCCCCTAACTAACCCATCACTACCAACAAAACTCACCCATCAGTAACTTCTAACCCACCCATCTGTACATCCTAACCCACCCATCAGTAACTCCTAAGTAACACAACAGTACCTCCTATTTAAACCATCAGTATCTCCTAACTAAACCATTGGTACCGCCTAACTAACCGATCACTACCTCCTAACTTAACCATCAGTACCTTCTAACTAAACCATAAATACCTTCTAACTAACCAATCAGAATCTCCTAACTAACCCATCAATACCCCCTAACTAATCCATCAATACCTCCTAACTAACCCATGACTACCTCGTAACTAACCCAGCAGTACATCCTAACTAACCCATCAGTATCTCCTAACTAACCCATTAGTATATCCTAACTAACCCATCAGTATCTCCTAACTGACCATTAGTATCTCCTAACTGACCCATCAGTATCTCCTAACTGACCCATCAGTATATCTTAACTCACCCATCAGTATTTCTTAACTCACCCATCACTACCTCCTAACTCACTACTCAATACCTCCTAACACACCTATCAGTACCCCCTAACTAACCCATCACTACCTCCTAACAAAACCATCAGTACCCCCTAACTAACCCATCACTACCTCCTAACAAAACCATCAGTACCCCCTAACTAACCCATCACTACCTCCTAACAAAACCATCAGTACCCCCTAACTAACCCATCACTACCTCCTAACAAAACCATCAGTACCCCCTAACTAACCCATCACTACCTCCTAACGTAGCTCCTCTAATTGTATCTTTCAAGGGAACGTCAGAACCGTTCCCACTGTTTTGTAACTAAATCATAGCAACGCGCCTGACCACCCCTATCCTTTGTGTCTCTGTCCATCGCCCTGGAGGGAAGGCATTTCCATTTATGAGGTGGTCTGGTTGGCACAGTTCAGGGGTAAACAACGCAGGCGGGCAGGCAGGAAAAAGACTGAGTGTAGCCCCCACCTCATGCAATACTTTCCACTGATCCCTGTTCTCTGTCAACCAGTGTGTGCATGTGTGTGTGTCTGGGGGGACACATTGTCTAAGATGAAGATCCCGCTATAGTAGGTATAATCTGGAGAGCTGCAAAAAGTGTGCTGAGTTTTCGAATTCAAATAATTTTGTAGATGTGTCAATACCACATCATGCAGGTTCTTCACAACTTTTACCATGTTCCAAAGTATACGTTGAATCTGGAGGTTGTACAGCCTGAAACATTGTTAACAGTGATCCTGATGACGATCCTAAACAGATTTCTCAGCTGTGCAATAGAGCTCGTTTGGCAACAGTCACGGAAACGCTTGCAGGATTCTGATGTTTCTAAAGATGCCTAAATGGCTGAGTGGTTCTAGAAGCTTCCCTCCCTCTTCCTCTATCCCTCACTCTCTCTCTCCCCCTCTCTCTCTCCCCCTCTCTTTCTCTCCCTCTCTCTCCACTATAACAGTTTACACTGTTGCCCTGGTCTCGCTCACATTCCTCCCTATACAAGAGGGGGGTTGGAGGAGAAAATAAATGAAAGGGCTGGAAAACTTGCCTTAAAAAAGTATTAAATGGCTTTGGCTATTCTTAGACATGCTCTTAGACTATATCAGAGCACCAGGTTCTTAAAGGGGAACTGGCAGCTAACAAGGATTTTTAACAATGTGTGTGTGTGTGTGTGTGTGTGTGTGTGTGTGTGTGTGTGTGTGTGTGTGTGTGTGTGTGTGTGTGTGTGTGTGTGTGTGTGTGTGTGTGTGTGTGTGTGTGTG